>JADWQK010000094.1:0-51118 GCA_017933935.1 Sesamia nonagrioides | reverse complement strand
CATTGAGCCAGTGTGATATTTAATGTATTGAGCATCAAAATGTACATGACATAGGTATCTGTTCCTGAGCTCTCGTTCTTGATGACTTAAGTGACTTATGGTGATATTTCCTAAAACAAACATTTATATTTATGTAAAATATAAACTAATTTGCAAAAAATTGGCACTTGTGATAATCATGACTTTTATGTGTATCCCAAAAGGTTTTAACACCTGGAATATGTCACTAGCATCTAAAGGAGTAGAAAAAAAAGCCAGACATGAGAAAGAATGAATGCTAAACCCAAATTATAAATGTTGTTCAGAAAATGGTTTAATCTTGTGCTGGAATAATACTGGATAGAAAGTTTATATTGAATTTGGTTAAGTTTGAGATGTTATTTTCAGAAAACTGGTAATGCAGTTTTAATTACTGATTAGTATACCTTTCTGTTACATCAAGAAGTGAGAGAAAGCTATTGGACATTTAATAAAAAACCAGCATCCCGTGGGAACTACTTTGCACACTCGGATAAAAAGTAGCCAATAACCTTTCTCGATACAAGGGCTATGTAACACTGAATATTTGATATTGCCCAAGTGGTTTCTGACATTAGTGTGTTCAAAGAAACAAACTCTTCAGCTTGATAATAATAGTATAGATTAATCATAAATATCACAGTGGCTATAAATAAGAGCTACTTTAGTTTCAAGTGAAAAGATGAACTTCTCATGCACTGAATAGATTTTGATGAAAATTTACAGATAAATACTATGTATTTACATCAGAGTAACAGGAAGGCTACTTTTAACCAGGAGCTGGAAATAAGTAGTTCCCTTAGGACGCGGATGAAACCGCGGGAAGAGCTAGTTGTTAATTAAAAACATTACACTTACCACAATTGCTTAGCCAAGTTGCCAGACGACTTGCATCTCCAGTTGGGAACCTAAATAACGAGAAATCTCTTGTTGTGATAATACACATAAAATAACTGCATTTGGTAGGAGCCATTGTACAGATAGTTCAAAATCCAATGTCGCGTCGTATGTGCAAAACTCGTCGTGGTCCAGTATATTACAGATCAGGTCTAGTCGTAGGGTGATATCTTCCGAAAAATCCGATTTACGAAGCCAAGTCAATAATAAAAAAATATCCGAAACATCCAAATTATGCAGAACGTATAAACGTCAACAAACAATCGAGACAGTAGCGTCAGTAGGTACTCATAGTGAGTACCTACTGACGCTACTACGTCAACAAATCTTGACATCTCTAGACTTGACCATAGAGATACATCACATCGCTATAGTTATGAGATGACCATCGTATCATGTTCATAAAATAAAAAATATGATAACTTCTTAAATTACATTGTTAGATAAAAAAAAATAACAATAATGTAATGGTAATAAGACATCTTATGTTAATTTAAAAAAAAATCATGACATTAAATGAGTACACTGCCATCTATTGTCCTGGGCGAAAAATAAAATGGCGGCGAGCCAACTAAATTATCTCTGAATCTTGGTTCAACTTTACGTTATTTATACGTGTAAATATACGGAGTAGCATTAAATAAGTAAATTCAAATTCTTAAAAATATTAAAAAGGCTACAAACTGCACGTAAGAAGTTTAAAACCGTTGCTATGTGCTCCATAGTAACCTATGCTGGCATCTAGTATGTCTTGGAAAGAACTGAGAGTTCTTTCTTCGCTCTATGACCCCATGCTTTTAGTATCAATTTATTAGTATGTTCTAGTATAGAAGTTAGTAACAGCAAAGCAAAAACAAATAATGTCACATCTGGGTGTTATAGATGGTAAATTTAACTGAAAAAACATATTATAGACAGAACAGAGCTCAGCTTAAACTGGTAGTTTATTGCTAATTACCTTCTCTTTTAATTTTCGATATAGTAAACATCGATAAATTAGTTGCTATCGCTGCGGGTGTAGCACTGTGTAGGTACTTGAGCGGATAGTAGCGCTGCAAGTCCTTCTCTTCTTCAAAGTATTTTATCACGTTGTAAACAATTTCACGCCCATCACTGTGAAGCATCTTTCCACGTGTTCATGAAGTCATTGTTCAATCACAAACCAAATGCTAAGATAATAAAATGTCAACGTTAGTATTAAAAACTTAACGAAAATAAATAATCAAACGTAACGCAAACAAATAACAATCAAACTCAACAAAAACAACAAAATAACAGAGAGTTTAGCGGAAAGAAATTAACGATAACTCTGAGTGCGTCAAAGTAGCTTGGAAAGCGAATCCTGACTGATTGATTGATTTGATTTTTTTTTCAGCGCTTTCTTATCTGATTATAGACAGCGATAAAGATTGAGCGAGAACGCATTTACGTTGTTGGAATTAATTTGGGACCGACAGATTTTATTGTTTACAATTTCTATTTGTTCACAATGTCGTATACGTTTACCATTACCATTTCGTAGGTATACGCCGGTTCTTTTTATATGCTCGCTGCAGTACGATCGTGCTATTTTAATATGATACGTTCCAACCGCGAATACTATCATTTCTTCATATGTCAAACGGGGGAAGTAGGATACATCAGGATGATTTGCCTCTAATCGATAAAATGACGTTCTTTGGCGGGTAAGGTTCGATTCACACCAACCGGCTCGCGTCGCGCCGCATCCGGAACGCATGCCGCGGCAGCCGAACGCGTCCTAAGGAGCCGTACCGCTACCGCGGCATGCGTACGGCTGCCGTGGTAGCCGTACGCGTGCCGCGGCAGCCGACAGCGTCCGCTGGAATCCGTACACACTCCAAGCACCCAGAAGTGCTGCTCGCATTGCACCGCGTAGACGTAAAGTGAAATTTTATTTAAAATATGGTGGAGTGGGACGTCGTTTTGCTAGCCCTTGCATTAGAGGAAGAAGAAAAAGAAGAGAGAAGAGGCAAAAAAGGTGTGAATTACTTCATAATGATTTAATATATGATGTTAAAAAATTCCATGATTACTGTGACGTCCACTTGTCACAAGGGTAAGCATTTGGTGTAATAAAACCACTATATTCACAAGTACTATTAATGATAGTCGTGCTACACGTCCAGCTGGCTTGATGGCCTGTTTGCTAATACCTGCCCACCTCGCGTGCCCGTATTTATACTATTGGTTTATTTAGTTATACCCACATTAATCGTCACACCTCTCCCTTTTTTATCAAATTCAGTAAACAATACAATAATTGCAAAATAGTATTTTAAAATAAACCACTAATAGTATACAAATCAAACATTTTATGTGTATACATTCTTCTCATTATTTAATTTATTAAGAGTAGATAGAATTTATAAATCACTATCGAAACTAATTTCACCGATGTTGTCCGTATAGATTTTATTTTATGACATACATCCTAGTTTGTTAATCTACTATTTCATATCCAAAATTACAATCAAAATAATCAAGTAAGGTGTATGTGTCTATCTAGTAACCACCAGTTATTCAACTCGTCGAATTTACTTGCGTAATCCCCGTCGGGTGCAAAGTCACCCCTGGACTTTAAGGTTTCGCACGAGACCCCATACACACATACCACTTAAACTCAATTCTGTTTTATCAAGAAAGCAATACTTTCTTCTTTTTTTTATGTAAGGTGTAAAACCTTTACTTCGTTGAATATCACAGGCTCGCACACGCACTTAACGGACAGACTACCGACAAGTCTACTCTCGCCCGTGGCTCTCGTAAGAATGACCGACGTGGTGCGCTCGAGACAGTGTTATCTGTTTGACAGTGACAGTGTTGTCTGTGGTCAATGATAAAACGCATACAATACATAAGGTGTTTTTTTTATCCGCACGGATACGTTAACCCCATTGTACCTTATACTAAGTTTACAAACAATACCTAACTAAAAAATAAACTATGTTTATGTCACACAAAACAAAAAGCATTACTTAATGTCGTCAAATTTGCTAGTAGTAATACTCTGATCCAAACCATATTGGATAAGGGAGCAGCTATGCCTTACCCTTAGAAATAATCTGTCAAAATTTATTCAACTTACTCGTAGATCATCTTACCAATAATGAAATCCAAAGTACGAGCGACCACACATTTATCGCGATGTCTCGTGAAGGTCAATCAAACCAAATTAATTATTACATTTAATTTCTGCTTGTGCTGTCTGGCTACGCAATCATTCAGAATACTAGTTATTATAATACACTTCTAGATAAATTTACATTTCACAGTTCACAGATTCGAACACGACATGGATAACTTCGCATTTCTCTTATCAATCAACCAATGGACCTTTGGCTATCACCTACATCACCATACTGGACTTAAATTACCAGCTTTAAGTAAAAGTTTAGGTTTGCAGCCACACACAGTTTGCTGCATACAATCTGAGCCATGAAAATAAATTTGAATTAACCATAACAAAACGTATAAACCCGAGCCGTGTACAAACTTATACACGAGTAAACCACTCGTTACGCCCCGGGTCCGACCGACCAGCAATCGCATTGATACATCCAGCGCAAGGATCACATATGCAGTGCGTGTGTACTCTGATAGCACACACCTTTACTTCGGCCGGTGGAGAACTTTGAATCATGTGCTTCCCATAATGTAGGCTTGGTCATCCCCACTGTGATCCTTATCTACTTGGACAGGTAAATGACCTACTGGCATCATTTATTACGTATCGCGAGAGTAAATGCGTCTAGATTTCTTTACTTTCCACGTAAAGCTATCACCGTACAAAACTTCTAATACGCATCTTTAAAACTAGGGTCTAATTAAACCAACTTCTAACCAGATGTGGTCATTGGACCAGGTCTCGTTTTTCATTAGCAAAAAATACAAAGGCTCAACTTGAAACTTTTTATAGTTTTGAGATTACCGTCACCAAGCATAACGCTTGCACATTACATTAAATAAAAAAAAGGAAACTTCAGGCGTCTCGTTCATGGTCATCAATTCTCTTACACTATCGAGTCAACCCTACTCGCTCTTTGCTCGCGTTTTTTGTTTTTTTTTTTTTTCAGGCAAAACCCGACTATATTACCGAGAGCTTACTGCTTACCGCATACCCACGGACTACACGTTGAGTAATTATCTATTTTCAACGGGTTACAGTTACGGTACTCTGATATAGTCTCCGACCTACTGAACCGAGATGTTTACACAAATGCTAAGGTGGTGTCAATTCACGATCTATTTCATTTACAATCTCGCTGTGTACTTGGCCCTTGAGAATCTTTTGTTCCTAGGCTCACTTCGAGTAATTATATTATTCACCGTGAGATCTCTTCAAAATCGTACCATTGAACCTTCGATCTAACTTGGTGTGATAATCTGATTTCGCTCTTTATTTATTTATTTATTTATTTTTTGATAACAAGAATTCGTTAACCAACTGTTAAACTGGTTCAACGTATCATAATATTGCTTTGCAAATAAATATCAGGTAGATATGGAATAAAATCTCAATTGTTGTTACAGGCATTACACACTATGCACATTTATCTTGCCCCACACCAGGAATCACTCCTGCATCGTGGGTACGTTTACAAACCTTGAAACATAAATATACAAACAGCCAGGCCCGGAAAAACGTAAACGTATCATAAACGTATTTGTTCCTTACGGGAACCGAACCCGCGACACACAGCACAGCAGTCGATTGTTCAACCACTGTGCGAACCGTGTCGCCATTTATGATTTGATGATATGATTTGTTCCCTTCTGAATATATGTGTTATCAACTCGTTTGTAACTGAATTTGGCTAATCGTAAACAAAACGATACAGCCCACCTTTATGTTCCAATATAATGTGTTTATGCAATGTCCACTCGACCTTGACTACTTCCAGCAGGAACCACGAACTACTAGGCTCAACTGTCACTAGTCGTGCACCGGACTGCTATGTGTTATAATTTTTTATTTGACGGTACACGCAACCGTTATTTAAACGCGTTACTCGGAAAAGGCATTCTTTTTCACACGGCGTTTGACCAATAACATGGATCACGATGACGGATCCATATCTGCTTTGTCCGAGTTGAAAGAAATGTATTATTTCCCTTTATCTACAACACCCACAGGCCACAGGCACAGGTTCGACTTCGCAATCGCGGCGAGAATTCGCGACCGTTTTCGGGGACTGTCCCATTTTATATAAATGTAAAAATTAATATTTTTGTTTTGAATATTTTGGACCATCTGCGATAATAGTATTTTGTTAGTACCAACCGACATTTGTCAGTTTACTAATAGATGCATACTTAAATGCATTTTTTTTTGTTTAGTACCAACCGACATTTGTCAGTTTACTAATCGATGCATACTTAAATGCATTATTTTGTTTAGTACCAACCGACATTTGTCAGTTTACTATTCGATGCATTATTTTTTTCGTCGTCATAATTTCACTACTTGGTTAAAGTAATGCAAAGAATATTTATTACCAGCCACATACCAATTTGGCTTAATACTGTTTTTTGGAGGTTCATGTTTTTATTAATCTAGAAGTAAAACATAATAGAAGTAACTTATATCTACTAGTATAAATGAAACACATGTAAAGAACATAAATTGGAAACAACAAAAGACAAAATGAATCTATACGAGGCACCTAAAGCAAGTAATCCTTTTCATTCCACCAAGACAAAGATCGCTATCCCAGTAAATGTATTGATTTGTTCAAACTCCTTTGAGTCCATTCCACTCAGTGCTCTCTTATAATTATAAGGTCCACTCTCCCCTGACAATAGCATTGGTTTTGGGAGTATCTTGATTGCATTTGGGCCCTCTATTCCTGTTGCCAGCAATACTTGAGATGAGTTGAAAAACTGGTCCATGGGGAATGTGAATATGGTCCAGCTCTCCGTTATATTCAACACTACAGCATTTATCTTCGCAAATGATTTGATGGTAAAAATCTGGTCCTGTGGTGGATTCTTGGATAGGGATGAAAGGATGGTTTTAGGAATACCCATGGCTGTACTAGTCTTCAGTAAGGCTCCCACAAGAACTTTCTTGGGTAAGACCTCTAACTTTTCTTGAGCTCTTGTCCTTGCCGGTTTAGATGTATCAGTAGAGGCATCTTTCGCTTTGATCGACAGCTGACTGGTTGAGCTCTCAGACATAATGTCAACATCCATCTCCTGATCTTGAGTACTTGGTGCTGAGGGTCCGGGATACTGTGGTGGGGCTGCTTGAGTCATCGGCTGCTTAGGTCGGGTATGATCCTCCCCTTGATAATCATCCAGTAAGTGCCTTTTGGGGGCATAACGAGGCGGTGGTGGATCATTATCATCATTGTCATCTTTGGGACTCTTTCCGCTGAAGAACCTTTTCAGGTCATCTGACATGTCCTCGTCATCCACATCATCGACCTTTTCGCTTAAAAAGGTCGTGAGTGTGTTGTTAATGAGGGGTAATTTAAAGAACTCAGGAGTAATGATGTCATTTTTCATCATTTCGGTAATATTAACCCCAGTCCCCTCTGCAGCAATACTGTATTCGTGGGCCCATTTTTGAAACTTGTCACACTGCACTTTGCCGATACTTCCTAAGCTTCCAACACCACGGTATTCTGTTAAGGTATGCTGGTTCTTCACGACAATTTGTAACTGAAGGCACAATCCAGCAAGATTGGGAAAGGATGAGGCAGACCCAGACACCTGGTAACCGATCAAGTTATTTTGACCTATTTCTTTAAGAATGCCAAATACCCTCTGAGCTTCAACCCTTAATGTCGGCATGGCCATGAAGATGGGTCCCCACGGGAAATCAGGGAATTCAGAAAGACTCTTGCTGATGATGAATAGGGCTGTTAAGTTTCTGTAAGCAGCCTGGTTAATTAGAGGTTTAACCTTCATGTTTTGTGAAGACTCTAAGAGCGTGGCAAAGTACTGAATAACGTCATTTGGATCAAGATGTCCAATGTCAATCCTTACTTTAATTATATCATACAGATGCTGCAAATCTTCAGGGGTAAATTCAGGCAAAACTAAATTCTCCATGGTTGATACATTACTCAGTCTTTTTGTAATGTGGGAAGTTGTGACATTACCAGTCTTAATAAAACTCAGTAGGAAGGCTCCTGCGACATATTCTATAGCTGATTTAATGTGAGTAGATACTTGAGAATAAATAACTCTCACTAGCTTGATTAATAAATCAACATTTATGATTTCTTTAATCTTCTCTTTATAAGCTCCTCCGGATGTAATGTTCTCAAGATGGGGTGAGATCAACTTTGCCTCAGTAGTAATTTCAAGATAATCCAACTGGGGATCCGATTGACATTGGTTCACTATAAGTTGAAGAACCTCTTCTATGGGAAGGTTTCGAGGTTGGTTGATGATATCATAGAAATATTCCTTGATGAAATGGGATGCAGCATTCTTATAAGATGTAGAAATCCAGAGTGACAAGATTAATCTGGTAAACGCACCCTGTTCACCGGTGGGAATGTTCCAGGCTTGTTTTGACACAAACGTAATGAGTGACGTTGACATTAGAGTCTTATTGTCAATGCTTTCTTCTTGGGACTGCATCACTGCTAATAGGTCATCATGAGGAACCAACACCCTGGATGATTGGCCTCTCGCAGACTCAATCCGTAACTTCTTTGATCTTAACAATCTCAAGTAATTAGACATTATGAACCGTGTGGTGCCGGGCTTAGAATAGTACCAACCCATATCCTCCCGTGGGTGTCGTAAGAGGCGACTAAGGGAAATCACCAGGGAAGCGGGCAGCAGCGCTTCTCCTGTGTAATATTAAATCACTGCGATCCTCAACCCGCCTGCCAAGCGTGGGGATTATGGCAAACCCCCCCAATGATGCACACGATACAGCCCAGGCCCCTAGTCCCCGGCAGCTCCGCTATTCCAGTCTACGGTAGCGGACTTGGTTACGGCGGAGCAAGGGGTGCTAAGAATCTCCGGCAGAGATCCGGCTACCATCACCAACGACGACCTTTGGCCCTGGCAACATTTAACACGCGCACACTACGGACCGATGAGAAGATTGTCGAACTGGAGGAAGAACTGAGCCGGTTGCGCTGGGACATTGTGGGGTTATCTGAAGTCCGAAGAGAGGGAGAGGACTCGATAATCCTGAAGTCTGGCAACTTGCTCTATTTCCGGGAGTGGCGTCGGGTTTATTGTCCACAAGTCCCTCGTGAACAACGTTGTTAAAGTCGGGAGCTTTTCGACTTGGGTGGCGTACCTTGTACTCAGAATAACAAAACGATATTCGTTAAAGGTTATACAGGTCTACGCCCCGACGTCTAAACACTCTGACGATGAGGTGGAGGCTATGTATGAGGACGTCAGTAGAGCCATACATTCCTCCAAAACCCACTACACCGTTGTCATGGGGACTTTAACGCAAAACTGGGCATGCGAGAGGCGGACGAGACGAAAGTGGGGCAATTTGGAGTTGGAAATCGGAATCCCAGAGGTCAGATGCTAATGGATTTCATGGAAAAGGAAGGACTCTTTGCGATGAATTCTTTTTCAAGAAACCATTGCACCGCAAGTGGACCTGGCTCAGCCCCGATGGTCAGACCAAAAACGAGATAGACTTCATAATGTCAACGAGAAGGCAAGTGTTCAACGATGTCTCCGTGATCCATGCGGTTAAAACCGGGAGTGATCACCGTATTGTTAGAGGCATCTTGAACCTCAACATTAGGCTCGAACGCTCTCGACTTATGAAGTCTACGCTCCGCCCAGCGTCAACACAACTCCAAAACCCCGAGAGCTTTCAGATCGAACTACAAAACCGCTTCGAATGCCTCAGTGAATACGTAGATGTGGACGACTACAACAACAGGTTTGTGGAAACTCTCCAAACTGAAGGGTCTAAGTTCTACAAAACCCTCCGTTCAAAAGGACAGAAGAAGATCTCCGGTCCCACCCGCCGGCTAATGGAAGAAAGACGGGAGGTGATCTTAAAATCCCCTGATGACGCTTCGCGTATCAGATGCCTTAACAGACAAATCTCAAAGTCTCTGACTCGCGATATACGCCAATTTAATACAAATTGTATTAAAGAGGCTATCGAGCGGAACAAAGGCTCCAAAGTGTTCGCACGAGAATTGTCTGTTGGACAGAGTCTACTTGCGAAGCTGAAGACTGGGGATGGTAGGATCGTCACTTCCAAGCCCGAGCTTTTGGGTGAGATTGAGAAATTCTACGGAGAGTTATACACATCAACACACGTACCTGTTGTAAGCCTGGCTAATGATCCTAGAGCCAGACTAACCCGACACTACACCGACGATATCCCGGACGTCAGCCTGTACGAGATTGGTATGGCCCTGAAACAGCTCAAGAACGATAAGGCGGCTGGAGATGATGGAATTACGGCTGAGCTTCTGAAAGCGGGTGGCAAACCGGTTCTTAAAGCGCTTCAGAATCTATTTAATTCCGTCATTCTTAAAGGCGAAACGCCTAAGGCGTGGCACAGGAGCGTGGTGGTTTTGTTTTTCAAAAAAGGTGACAATACCCTCCTAAAAAACTACAGACCGATATCCCTCCTGAGCCATGTCTACAAGCTGTTTTCTAGGGTCATCACGAATCGTCTCGCTCGCAGGTTCGACGACTTCCAGCCTCCCGAACAAGCAGGCTTCCGAAAAGGCTTTAGCACCATAGACCACATTCATACGCTGCGGCAAGTTATACAGAAGTCCGAGGAGTATAACAAACCACTATGCTTGGCGTTTGTGGACTATGAGAAGGCCTTCGATTCGATTGAGACTTGGGCGGTGCTACAGTCTCTCCAGCGGTGCCAAATTGACCATCGATACATTGAGGTGATAAAGTGTTTGTACAAAAACGCCACCATGTCAGTCCGTCTCCAGGATCAGGACTCGAAACCGATCCAACTGCAGCGTGGAGTGAGACAAGGAGATGTCATATCTCCTAAATTGTTCACTGCTGCGTTGGAAGATGTCTTCAAGCTCCTGGACTGGAAAGGACTTGGCATCAACATCAACGGCGAGTACATCACTAATCTCCGTTTCGCAGATGATATCGTGGTCATGGCTGAGACCCTGGAAGACTTGGGCAAAATGCTCAATGACCTCAGCAGAGCTTCCCAACAAGTGGGTCTAAAAATGAACATGGATAAGACGAAGATCATGTCGAACTCTCATGTCGCACCCACTCCAATTGTAGTTGGTTGCTCTGCACTCGAAGTTGTTGACGAGTATATATACCTGGGACAGACAGTCCAACTAGGTAGGTCCAACTTCGAGAAAGAGGTGTCTCGGCGAATCCAGCTCGGTTGGGCAGCGTTCGGGAAGCTACGCTACATCTTCTCGTCGTCCAAGATACCACAGTGCCTCAAGACTAAAGTCTTTGACCAGTGTGTGTTGCCAGTGATGACTTACGGAACTGAAACGTGGTCGCTCACAATGGGCCTCATACGAAGGCTCAGAGTCACACAAAGGGCAATGGAAAGAGCTATGCTAGGAGTTTCTCTGCGTGATCGAATCAGAAATGAGGAGATCCGCAGAAGAACCAAAGTCACCGACATAGCTCTGCGAGTCGCTAAACTTAAGTGGCAGTGGGCAGGGCACATTGCTCGTAGAACCGATGGCCGATGGGGCAGTAAGGTTCTGGAGTGGCGGCCACGTACTGGGAGACGCAGCGTAGGGAGGCCCCCAACAAGGTGGACCGATGACCTGGTGAAGGTCGCGGGAAGCCGATGGATGCGGGCAGCACAAGACCGGTCAGCGTGGAGAGCCTTGGGGGAGGCCTTTGTCCAGCAGTGGACGTCTATAGGCTGAAGAAGAAGAAGAAGAAGAAGACATTATGAATAAGATTAACTGAGGGGATTTTGAATCAAATACGATCAATGATCATAAACTTACCAACCAGATTAAAATACAAATACTTTTAAAAATGGTTGGTAATTTAGGTTAGGTTATTGTTTACATATACTCAATGTCAAAATCTTTAGACAATTAATTTGCTTTAATTTACCAGCTCACTACTATGAGCGTAGAAGTTTTATTCATAATATTTATACATGTAAGCTCATCACAAAATCTTTTGACAAGTAATTAATTTGCTTTAATTTACCAGCTCACTACTATGAGGGTAGTACTGTTATTCGTAACAACTATTTAACTGTCTTTTATAAAACATGTCCTGTTCACTGTTGCAATAAATCCATGTACAGTAATTATGCTACCATGATTTTGCAAGTAATATAGTATTGTATAATGTAAAAGCACTTTTCAAGTTTGTGAATGTGAGGCACCATGGACTATAACTTGTTTGACTTTACGAGCATGGCAGTTGAGAGTTTGTCATGCTCACTCAAATGTCTTGCTGATGGTGGCGCGTGTTGTTCGGTCATTTGGTTCCCTTCAAAATGGTTGAGCTAAGTAGGGCTGATGCACGCGTCATGCTCGTGAACGGGGCCGTCAGTGGAGACTGGTCATCTCTTAGCTGCCAGTGGGCTTAATTCATTTTTTATCTTTTAATTATTTTATATATTTATACATTGTGCTCACATGATAGAAGCAACAGAAAACCCATATTAAGATTTTAAAAGAGTGTCCATGGAGTTTCTTGCACGTTCTTCTCCATAGAGATCTACGCTTTGGAACGTGCAACTTAGCTTCACTTTGTTTTACTGACTGACATTGACTATTCAAAAGCACCAACGGATGGTTAATTTGAAATAAACAATTTTGATTTTGTAGGTAATTAAATAAGCTTAGGGGGGCTTCATAAGCATTTTATTTTTCTGTAACTTTATTAGGTAGCATCGTAATGATGACCTTGAAAACTAATTTGTCTCGATTATGCATTGTGGGGTATATGGCCAACAGTTTGTTAATTTATATTACTGTTATTAACTTGATATCTTTAAATACATTTTTCAGAACGCAGGTTACATAATATTCGTAAAAGTTCGTCACTTAAACAAGTTGGTTAGGTACTTACTAAATTTACTCACTAGTCCCTTTTTCTCATTTTAATTATTATTTTTTTCATTCTAGTGCTTACCCACCGTCCTCGTCGCCACTTGTGACGTCCACTTGTCACAAGGGTAAGCATTTGGTGTAATAAAACCATTATATTCACAAGTACTATTAATGATAGTCGTGCTACACGTCCAGCTGGCTTGATGGCCTGTTTGCTAATGCCTGCCCACCTCGCGTGCCCGTATTTATACTATTGGTTTATTTAGTTATACCCACATTAATCGTCACAATTACTATCGAATGGATTATGAAAAGTATGAATATTTAGTAAATCTTCTCCGTCCTCACATTGACAAACAAAATACAAACTACAGATGTGCTATTTCAGCTAAAGAGCGACTATCTATATGTTTAAGGTAAGTGTAATAAATGACACCATAATATTAAATATTTATTTATTAACAATTTAAATAAATCAAAATCAGTAACATAAAATTCCCATCTTAATGTTATTAATCAACTATTTGTTCCTTATAATCACAAAGTCACAACAAGTCTTTTATTGCGCTTTCAGTTTTATTTCTAGAATGAAAAAATAACAGTACAATATATATTTTTTTAATCTAATATTATTATTCAAATATTTGTACCGTAACATAATCACAAAGTCACAACAAGTCTTTATTGTGTTTTCAGTTTTATTTCTAAAATAAAAAACAGTAAATATATTTTTTTATCTTAATCAAGTATTTGTACTATGCAATTAAAAATTTATAACAATTTTTTTTTATGTTTTCAGTTTTAATTTTCAAATCGAAAACAGTAAAATGAATTTCCTACATCATGATGAAAAAATATATTTTGCTGTTTTCTATCGTTTTCGAATGGATTATAATTTTTTGATAATTGAATATCTTGGATTCTTTTTATTGATCTTCGTTACATTGGGCGATGGTTTATCTAATGAATCATGATCTTGGCTCAGAATGAGATAGCGTAGAATTAGTAATAGTTGAAGTTGCACTTCGGTTATATGATGTTGGCTTGTAGTTAGATGATGTAGTTGTACTTGTAGCTGATACAGAATATGACTCTGACTGATTGTTAATGGACGGTAAAAATGAGCCGGTGTAGTATCCTCCATACTGGTTATGGCTGTCAGAATTACTTTCGTTTAAGAACTTCATTTCTGCATCATTAACCGCATTGAATACTTTGTCTTACTTCCAACTGAAGTCTTTGCGGAAGTATTTTTTTTTTATATTATAAACTAGCGCTTGACCGCAATCCTGCCTGATGGTAAGCAGTGACGCAATCGTTGATGGTAAAGCGCACTAGTTTATTAAGATCCTATTCACTCTAACCTTGAAGACACTCAAATTGTAGTCCGACGGAAACACCGCCGCTGGCAAATTATTCCAGTCCCTCGATGTACGCGGTATAAAGGAGGAGGTGAAACGCTTCGTCCGGATCGTAGTGGTGTTAACAACGTAAGGGTGGAAACCAGCCGTACGACGGGTCGTCCGCTGGTGGAACGGAGATGGGGGAATTAAATCATGCAATTCCATCGCACACTCCCCGGAATGCATCCTATAGAACACCGAAAGGCTGGCTACTCTACGCCTGTGCTTTAGGCTTTGGAGACCAACTCGAGTTAGATCAAGGTCACCAATCAGCCTCTTTGCACATCTCTCCACTGAATCCAAAGTGGCCAGGTGACACTTGGCAGCACCAGCCCAAATGTGGCTGCAGTACTCCACACACGAACGGACCTGTGCTTTGTATAACATTAGAAGCTGCCCAGGTGTGAAGTACTGCCGGACCTTTGCGATAACGCCAAGTTTCCTGGCAGCCACCTTGGCCTTGGACTCAATGAACCGCCCAAAGTTAAGGTTCGAGGAAATCTCAACTCCCAAAAGCTGAAGGCGGTCGGAACACTCCAAGGACACATTCCGAAAAGTAGGGGCCAAGGTGAACGGGCTCCTTTTGGCGGTGAAAAGGCACGCCTGTGTTTTGGCGGCATTGAATGCTACAAGATTGGCATTGCCCCATTCGGAGACTGCCTGCAGTGCAACACTCGTTCGCTTAACCATGGCCTCTCTTTCGGACCGGATTGATTCCCTACTAGCCCGAGCACCCGGCAGGTATCTCTCTACAACTGTGCTGTCATCTGCATACCCATAGATACCAGGCATCAGCAGATCGTTAATATGCAGCAGGAACAGAGTTGCAGAGAGAACAGACCCCCAATGACAACAGAGGAACACCGGCATTAGTTGACATGGGCTCAGAAGAGCATCCATCGACAACAACTCGGAGGGACCGTTCAGTCAGGAAGTCTTTTACCCAGCCAGTCAGGCTAGGGGAAATGCCGTACGCTGGAAGCTTACTCAAAAGGCCAGCGTGCCATACTCGGTCGAAGGCCTTCGAGACATCAAGGGAGACAGCGATCGCTTCCCCATTCTTCTCGAGGGCCTCGCCCCACAAGTGAGTGGCATACACTAGTAGGTCCCTAGTTGAGCGATTGCGGCGAAACCCGTACTGTCTGTCACTGAGGAGATCGTTACCTTCCAGGTATGCCAAGAGGCACGAGTTCAATACGCGCTCCATAATTTTGCAAAGTATGGAGGTGATCGAAATCGGCCGATAGTTGGCAGGATCGGCACGACTACCCTTCTTGGGCACGGGCTGCACGTTAGCAAGCTTCCAGGACTTGGGCACAATACCAGTCCTAAGTGAGAGGCGATACAAGCGCGTCAATACAGGAGACAACTCGGGCGCACAAGCTTTAAGAACAATCGCTGGTATACCATCCGGACCACTAGCCTTATTCACGTCCAGACGACACAGTACTCTCAGAACCTCCTTGTTCCTAATGCGAACCTCAGGCATTGAGGCTCCGCCAAGGCAAGGGCCTTTTTGGCAAGGGACCAAAAGATCTGCTACCGGATGGCTGCGCAGATAACTTGTTGCCAATACGGGTGATGCCATCGAAGCGAGCCTTCTTGAGCGCCTTCATGTAGGACTTGGCAGCACGGTTAAAGGCTCTCTTCTTTGAGCTTAGATCCGGAGCTCCGCGGTCACGAGCGTCAACCCAGGCCAGAAATGCCGTGTGCTTACGCTGTTCAGCTTGGACACAATCGGCATTGAACCATGGCCGAGCCACCGACGGGCACGTCATTGAATGGGATAAAATACTCCATAGCTTGACGCACCACATCGGTTATAGCGTCCGCACAGCTCGACGGATTGTCAGAAGTGAAGCAGACCTGCTGCCAAGGATAAGACGCAAAGAAGTGGCGCATCTCATCCCAATTCGCTGACCTGTATCGCCACAATCGCCGTTCACCACGAGAGTCGTGTTCTGGTGGGGAGAAGGACGACACAGACTTCACCAGACAGTGGTCTGAAGTTCCCAACGGTGAGGAAACTGTTACAACACATCTGTCCGGATCAGTGGTCAGCAGAAGGTCCAAACAGTTGGCAGTATGGCCAACTACATCAGGCACCCTAGTCGCTTGCTCTACCAGCTGGGAAAGGCCCATAGAAAGCGTGAAGTTTCGCGCTTCTCTCCCAGCGTGGTCGGTCCTCTGGTATGGGAAGAGCCAGTCCTGGTGGCAGGCGTTGAAGTCCCCCAGAGCGACGAACTGAGCGTCAGGGTGCCGATGTAGCGCATTGTCAGCAGCCTCACTGAGGTGGTCAAATAACCGAGCTGTCTCCGGATCACCGCTGTGCGATCGGTAGACACAGCTGTAGACAATTTTGTCCACACCGGTGGCAACCAACAGCCATAAAGACGAAAAATGAGGGTCTTCTAGGTGACGGAGACGCCGGCAACAGATGTCATTGCGAACATACACACAGACCCCGGCACGCTGCAGGAAATGATGCTCCAAAGAGTATCCCGGGTAGCCGAGGTATGCCGCATCAGGCGGACATCTGATCTGGGTCTCCGTCAAGAAAAGTAGATGCGGCTTCTCAGTCTCAAGGTGATAGTGTACTGCTAAGAGATTGGAGTGCAGACCTCTAATATTAGAGAGGTGCACTTTGAAAGAGAGGACGTGCGCCCGCTGTGCACACCTACTTTTCTTTTTGGACCTTTTCATTGACTTTTGTTGTTTTTTTTTTTTGAGTGAATAGGAAGGAAGACGGCAGTTGAGTGAGGTGATGCAATGTTAAACCCAACAACGCGACCAACGATGCTGGGCCAGAGGGAGATTGATCTGGAGACTGCGGGGACGCCCGAACCCCCCCAGGGATCGCCATCGGGTCCTCTCGTCCGGTCGCCAACCGGCACGATGGGGCCACCCTGGGATTTTTTGCAGTTGGCGGGGCAGCCTTTCGTATGTGGCTGGCACACTACTTGGGCCCCCAACTACCTGCGGTCGGCCAGCGGAGCACCGTGCTTCGGATCCTGCTACCCTCCAGGACCAACCTCCCGACACAACAACATTTAGCGCATCGTACCCGGCACACATCGCAACACAACTGCTCAGACCCGTCCTCAGTACGGCTTCACCAGACATCATGCCGGAACACGACGAATCGCTTGGCGGCACGACTCTGTCTGGTGGGTGGTAACTTACGCCGGCGGCTGATGTTGAGGCCTACCACCGAGAAACACCGACTAGTTCTTGTAAAAATATAAGGGAATAAACCTAAAAAATTATTAAATAAAAGAAAATATGGAAATAAAGATAAAAGTTGCAGTTTCTTCACATTTGCCGCCATTGCTGAAAAAAATATATCTATAGGATCTTTTTCTTCTTTAGCTTTACACTCAAGAAATTCCTTTAATACGTCCGAGACAGCCTGCGTGGGTGTTGTGTTTTGGTTATCCAGAGAAGTAGGTTTTGAAAGTCGAGTAGTTGAATTGGTATTGCTGGTCGGCGATGATGGAGACAGCATATCAAAATCTCGTACACGGTCAATGTCTTCAATCAGAGAATTTCTTGTGGTTTCACTGTTTTGTGTTAAATCTGAACCTTCTTCATTCATAAAAGTATCCAAATTCGAAATTTGATCATGGTTTTGCATATATGATTTCAAAAATGACAATTCTTTTTCATACTTTACGGGATGCTTTTTAGTAGCAGCAGATCCACTTCGTTGTTCTCGGCTTTTTATAGCTTTCCGAAAGTTATCCCTGATTCTTGACCATTTTTCACTACACTGTCCAGCTGAAAGAAAACAAAATTGAATTACAAACATTTCTAAAATGATACATATTTAAAACATACAACATGTAACAGAATTAACGCAAAACCTAAAAACCGTATGTAGAACCGAGGCTGAACTAGTACACGAAATTAAAGCCTGGTCCCGGACTAAAAAAATAAAAAAAATTAAAATATCTGCTACGCATACGTTCGCATACGTTTCAACTTTTAACCCTTAAATGCATGAATTAATAAATTGTACTGAAAAAAATGGTTTCAATTCTTTAGAAGCTGTTAAAAACGGGAAAAATAATAAAAAAAATAACAATTAATATTTTATAGGTTTTTAATAAAAAAATCAAGTTGATGCATTTTTGGGACATTATGCAAAATAGACTTAAAAATGCTTTTATTAATTAACTGTGGAATAAATTGAAACAATCGTTTCCTTTCTTTGCACAAAGGAATACATTGCACTTTGTGCATTTTACAAAGCTCTGTAGCTTACAGCCAGGTCTCTTGCACCTCATGCGTTGGTCGGTTTTAATTTGGCTATGACCAAGATTGTCTAACCGAACGTCAGACGGTGGAAGAACCTGGCACCCTTTCTTTCTTTTTGCCTCTATGGTTTCAGTGATGCTGCTGTTGCTAGGACGTCCTCTTGTTGGCTGGGTCGTAGTACCATAGGTACTATCAGCTGTAGAAGTCCATTTCCACCTTAAAGACTACTGTCGCCTGCCCTAAACCGGCCACGCACACTACCGCATTATTTTTTTATCGCAGTCTTCGTCTTTCTTTAAAGTAATGCAAAATTTCGTTACTTCATTTGAAGTTGAGTTAGCGGCCGCACTTAACAATGGTGCTATCAAAAGCGAGCGATTGTGGGTTCGATCCTTATTATAGGCAACTCTTTTTGTTGTTTCATATAATTTAAAATTATGATAATTGATTTGTATTTTAAAGTAAAAATGTTTGCAAATAATATTTAAACAAATAGGAAAATTTATTGAATATTTATCCCAAAAAAGGGTTTTATTATATGTTTTAGTTTACTATAGGGGTAATATAATAAAAAATATATAAAAATAAAACAATAAGCATATTATAATGCAATATATTATAAAGTTATATATTATTCGGTATAGATATACTTATACTAACAAATGAAACAAACGTTGACACGGCAGCATTGTAATATTTTATATAAAAGTAATCCTTGACAAACTTATGATATTGTTATGGTAAAAAATACAAAAATCATTTTTGGTTGTTAGATATGAAAATTATAATATTACACGTATATTATGATTAATGAGGTTATAGCTTAATTATTCATTTTCTTAAAGAAAAGAGGATTGAAGCTTAACCTGAATATTATTGCAATCATAAAATAATCTATACTTAGAACACATAATAGTGCTTATTACATTTATAATTTTTTTGCGTGTATAGCATGGTACTAATGCTGCCATCTTGCAGTGACTTTTTTCGGAGTTTGATGGCATGAGATTATAATCTTCAAGCGCTTTCTTAGTTCAAAAGTAAACGAACTTATTTCTTATCGAATTCCGAAATTATTGTTTTTATAATTTACCAAAAGTAATTTGTATTGAAATTGCAAAAGGCGACATCTGTTAGCCATTATGCCAACCGAACATATTACTGTCACTTAGCTAAATTACTTTAGAGATGGTTTAGAGTCCGTTATTTAGATATTTATTGGTATATATTTAAAACACTCTGTAGGACACTTCTGCACTGTTTTTGTTATAAATAGTTTTTTTTGTTTAGCTCGATAAGACTCCACCAGCCTCGCCAATTTATTTTTAAACCACAAATGCAACCTATCTTCTTCGCACGATTTAAAAGTTTATTCAACGGTAAATATTGTCGTTTCGTTTCACTTGTCTCGACAGCTACCTTCGTCCTCCAACCTCTTGACCTTGACCTCCAACGGCTTACAGTATTTCTCTAAAACAATAACAATTTTATTACACACTTAACAAGCGATTAGTTTGCACCTTAACACAAATAATAATAAAAACAACTTACACAAAAGCCGGTTTCATATGATATTTGAGATATATTGCTGCATATGCCTGCATATTGATTAAAAAAGTAAAACTAATAACACAAACTGGGGTAACTATATGTTCACCAACCAACAACAGCTAAGTAATATTATTTGAGTTATTGTAGCTAATAATAGTTATTGTAGGTAGCGGAATATTTTTTGTGAAGTAGTGATTCAGATTCTTTTAAGTCTACCGTCATCTTTTTATAATGACTCTAATATAGAAAAAATCTTAACCCTAGAAAGATAACGTGCGCCTCAGAGGCGCCCGCAAAATACATATTTCGCCGCAATTTTGTTACCGACGCGTGTACAAGCTTGTGTTTCCTAGCCAATTCAGTCGTTGGTCAACACTTCCAAGAGACGGCTGCTACTGTTCGGTAAGTACCATAGTTTTGCTGTTAGAGCGATGTGTTGCGCTCGGGAGGCGCATGTTTATCTTTTGTGTAACTTTTGCCACTTTCATAGTGAATTTGTTTTTGTTATTTTTGCTAATGTAAGGTAAGTAATAATGGTTGGTTTTTTTATTAGTGAATACTTATTGTCATCAATTATTTTTAGGAGTGTTTTAATACCGTGTCCAGCAGGAGAGTGTTGGATGAAAGAGAAACTGTTTCTTTATTGACTGAAGAAGATGAAGGCGCTGATGGGGGCAGTGACAGTGAGATCGAGGACCATGTCAATGACTAATGTTGACGACCAAGAAGGAGTGATGATCTATGAAAATTCGAAGGATACTTCATCGCAGAATGTCACTGAAAATACTGGACATGACTAACGCATAGTAATTCCACCTAATGATGTGATCAGGGGCAAGAATAGGCATGTTTGGTCTACTGCTAAAGGACAAAATACCAGAAAAACGTCTGCAATCAATAAAGTTTATTCAAATAGTGCCTAGTTGCATGTGTCGAAATATTTTTACACCGTGTTTTAAAACTAGGTTGGAAATTCCAACTTTATCAAGACGCTTGACAGAAAGTATTGAAGATACCACAAAGTAACAGAAAGATGTCTGCAGAAGCTAGCTGATGACGAACCTCTAACTGACATTCGATGGTACTGTTGCTTATGTATTTAAAAAAAAAGGAAAGAATTTTTCAAAATAACATGCATAAAATGTAAAAAGACATTGTGCGAAGAACATAAAAAAGTTGTTTGCAACAATTGTTTTTTTCATTTGATTTTTCCAGTATTTTTTAAAATTTGAGGCTGATTATATTATAAGTAATTAGTTAATAAGAAAAAACACCATGAAAGTTGCCTATTTTTTTAAATTTCTATCTAAGCACAGAAGACTTCTAATTTTTGTTCATTTTTGTTAAGGGTTTATAAAATCCTACAAATTTTAATATTTTAAATAAAAAATAATGATAATACGTATGTATTTTATTTACTTATTAATAATTCAGCAGTTTACAGTAGTAAATGAAACTAAAAGAAGTGACTTTCATAAAAAAATCGGCTATTAAATCGGTGCGCTTCTGAGGCGCATGTTTATCTTTTCAGTACAAAAAATAACGTTATCTTTCTAGGGTTAAAAGAAAGTATCATCTTTAAGTTGCAGATCGGTATTTTTAGATATTTTTGTTGTCAGCATTCATAACTCACCAATAAACATTTAAAAAATATTTTTGCTAGTTATTAGATTTGAACTCGAACCACCTTGAACGCCTATCAAGGCGAAAACCGTTAGGCCATTGAAACACTTACTGTAGACGTTGAAATTAGTAAGTAGTACCTAACAATCATAAGCGGGCAGCAAGTGTATGAGTGTGTATCAAACTTTATTATAGAAGAAGGTCGTAACTACAACTAGTATTGCTTGGCCATAGTTTTGTGAGATTGCAACTCGACTTTTGGTCTTGACTGTACATAAGACATCAGCCAGCTCTGACCTGAATTCTGACAGATTTTTCAGCTTCTTTGGATCTGCTCCTTTTCTTGTCTCTACAGTTTTGTATAGAACCCAAGAGTTTATAATAGTTAAATCTAAAAGGTGGTAAAAAAATCCGCATATACCATTTCCTGGTCTTGACTTTTATTCTATATCTGCCCAAAAATGAATCCATGAGATCAACGCCCCCCATATGGGCGTTGTATTCTTTGACTATTTTTGGGCAGTCTATAATTATTTTTTTCTTTTCTGTTTTGTCATACCGTTCGATGGACTGTATTGGTTCAGCTCCTACGTAGGTCGAGAGCAGAACTACTTGTTTGTTATCTTTCCAGCTCACAGAAGACAAGTCGACCCCATCAATATGTGTAATATATTCCACATACGACCCTCTTGGCACTTGTTTTTTTCATTACATCCTGCTTTGAGGGTAATTTACATTTCTTACCTAGGCGGTTTCTTTGAACAGTTCCTACACATTGTATTCCTTCTTTAGCAAAATAATACATCAAGGGCAATGTGGTATAGAAATTGTCATGGTATATAATGTGATTAGCATGTCTGGGAATTATTCTAGCAAGTTTTATCACTGTTTGTGATACAACCCCTATATCAGGATCGTTAGGCAAACGATCATCTTTTTCTTTGCCAGCGTAAATTATAAAGCGATAAGCAAAACCTGTCAGAGAACACAATACAAATAATTTAAAACCCCATTTATGGGGTTTATTAGGCAAATATTGTTTTAAAAAATGGCCCATCTTGGTGGCACACATTTGCTCATCGATGGATAAGCGCTGACTGATTGGAATGCTGGAGAACTTGGTATTGAGATGTTCAATTACAGGGCGTAGCTTGTGAAGTCGGTCATGCTGGGGATGGTCTATTGGTAGGTGTTTATTGTTATCGTTGAAGTGAAGTACTCTTCTTATTTTTTCAAATTTATTGACAGGCATCGCTTTTATAATTGCCTCGAACCCGTGCTTGTTAGCCCAGTAACCACGTACACTTGGGTAGTGGTAGACACTCATATAAATCAAGATTCCCAGATATTTTCGCAGTTCTCCTAATGTTATGACGTCAGGTCTATCAGGTTTCTTTTGTACAGCATAATTATTTGTTTCAGTAACAATTTGTGAAAGAAATTCTTCAGTAAAAAAGTAGGAAAAAAATTGGAAAGGCGTCTGAAGGTTCATCAAACTTTCAGGGTATTCTTCAGTTCCATTAAATTTTATGGCATTTTCGTTGAATGGCAGAGGTTGATTTTTCCATATCAACCTCTGAATGTCTAAAGAATGTACCGGTGCATCATTATTATTTGAAGGAACAGCATCCGCTATTACAATAGGAGGATCGGGTATAATTTCTTCATTATTATCATTAGACCTAGCCTCACCGTCGTCATCATCATTTTCTAAAACATCTAATAAATCTTGTTGGGTAGGATAAAAATCAAGTTCGTCACCGTCCGACTCGAAATCGTCTTCAGAAATGGCGCCATCTTCTAGCTGGCGCAACCAAAACTCAATGTCACCATCTCTCCTATTATTTTCTGCCATTTCTAAAACAAAATAACCAACCACATGCATACCTCACCAAAGCAAAATAAATAAAATAACAAAATGTATAGCTTCAAATAGCAGTAGTAATTTTGACCAATAGTGCATGCTGTCCCATTTTTGCATCAAAACAAAAAAGCTTCCTGTTCATATAACAATTATGGTAAATTGAAAAAAGCATAAGTTATTTTATAAATAATAGTCATTACCTTTAGAAAACAATTTTTTTTCTCTCCAAAATCAGCAAATAACTTCGTGATATAAGTCGCCAAAGTGCACTCAACTCAAACCTATTTGAGAAACGCGCGCCAAAAAGTGAAATGTTTATCAGCCACAGATAACAACACAAAATGTCACTAGTTGAGTTATTTTATGGTTAGAGAAGGAGCAAAAGAAATATTTCATACAGCCTAATGTATCAAACACAAATATTATGGACGGTTATTGATGGTTTAATTTGGTGATTCAATTTTGGGACACTATGCATTTAAGGGTTAAGTTTGGGTTTAGTATAGGAGAACTTTATTTTATTTCATTTCAGAGTTGGTCCCATAGTAAAAGTTCTTCATTTCGATGATCCCTATAAACGAGTTTTCAGGTTTTGCGTTAGTTGTTACACGTTTTATATCCCATTTGTTTTTTTTTTTCAGTGGGTAAAAATCTTCAAAAGACATCTCTCGCCCTTGGATGGAGCGAGAGGGCGTGTCAGACTCTTACTGACTAAATAGCCCACCCCGTTCCTTCGTTGCCCTTAGTACCGGGACCAGGCTTTACTTTCGTGTACTAGTTCAGCCCCGGTAGGCTTCGACCGTGGTGGGCCCCTACGGATTGCTGACAAACTCCTTGAGACGCGCGGGAACGATGCGTGCCGTAGACGACTTGGGCTCGGTCCAGACGGTCATCGGGCGGTGAGCTACCCATTGCTTCTCGCCCGTATCACATTCTTGTGGCATAACCATAGTACAGTCTGTATTACATAAATATATTTAGTATCGTAATTTTATTAACTGTTTCAGGTATTTAACGACAGCCATCAACTTCAAATCGATGTCTTTTGATTTTCGTGTGGGATATAGCACCGCTCAAAGCATAGTCCATGAAACATGTAAAGCAATTTGGGAAGTATTAGGACCAGCAGTTTTGCCACAACCAAAGAAAAGTGAATACAATAAAACCGAAGAAAAGTGGATAGAAATAGAAAATGACTTCAAAAACATTTGGAACTTTCCAAATTGTATTGGCGCTATTGACGGAAAGCATGTAAATATTAGAGCACCTTATAACAGCGGAAGTACGTTTTACAATTTTAAAAAGTTTTTCAGTACGGTTTTGCTTGCTGTTGTAGATTTGAAATATAGATTTATAATAGTGGACGTAGGAGCATACGGTCGTAATAGTGATGCGGTATATTAAGGAACTCCAAGTTCGGCTAATGTCTACAAAACAAGAGTCTGCGTATACCGCAGAATAAAGACTTGCCGGGGAGAACAGATAAACTTCCCTTTATTTTTGTAGCAGATGAAGCATTCCCTTTATCACAAAATATAATGAGGCCATACCCCGGAAATCAGCTTTCAGGTAACAAAGGATTAAAAAAAATTATAATCTCCGTTTGAGTAGAGCTCGGCAAAACAAATTTGAAATTTTCCAAAAAAAACTTAGGATTCAGCCAAAAAAACTGGATTATATTATTCTAGCTTGTGTATGCTTACACAATTAATTGACTTATCTACGCATGATTCTAGTAGCATTTCATCACCGCCTCAAAACAGCATTTTAGAAAATGTCACCATACCCCGGAAATCAGCTTTCAGGTAACTAAGGATAAAAAAAAAATATAATCTCCGTTTGAGTAGAGCTCGGCAAAACAAATTTGAAATTTTCCAAAAAAAACTTAGGATTCAGCCAAAAAAACTGGATTGTATTATTCTAGGTTGTGTATGCTTACATAATTAATTGACTTATCTACGCATGATTCTAGTAGCATTTCATCACCGCCTCAAAACAGCATTTTAGAAAATGTCACCAACGGCGACGATGTTGACGAATAGGGTTTGGAAGGCAGGTTATTCGTGAGAAATTTAAAGAATATTTTAATTCTGCAAACGGACGCTTACATTGGCAAAATAATTTTGTAAATCGATGTTAATTATCTACATTTGTATTTATGTCTACGTTCTTTAGTGTATTTATTATCTGTATTCTTAAAATGAATAAATGTTATTACTTACCTGAAATTCCCATTTCTTTCCCATGCGTTTTGTTTACATAACTTGTCACTGTATTTACGGGAATTAACGTCATAAAGACAATCATATATCTGAACTAAAGAAATTAGTTTTTCCTCCGTATCCATTTTTGAAAATATCGCTTGAAGAATACAACTTGAATGATTCGCTAATTGCTGCACCGTAATCTCCGTTCGTATTCCACGACGCGCGGCCGACCGGCTCCGAACGGAGCCGACGGCAGCCGATTGGATGCCGACGGTGCCGTTTGGAGCCGGTCGGAGCAGGTCGGCCGTCGCGACAGCCGAATGCATCCTGCGACACGTCGCGACGCGTCGCGGGATGCCGACGGCGGTAACTATGCGTAAGCTGCATGCAAATATGAACTGTAATAACTGTTGATACATTTCAATGTTCTTTACCGCATTGTAAAATGTCGCCCGGCCCGGCCCGATGCGAGGCGGTTGGTGTGAATCGTACCTAAGATTGTTATTTAAAACGTAAGCAGCCAAAGGTTAAACTTTAGTTGGTGGACCGCTGAATTTAAGGGTTTTTGGGGGGGCTTGAAGAAGGGATGATGAAAACTTATGTTTACCGAGAAATTTAAAATTGAAAATTTTGAGGTTAAGTTCAATAATTAAGGTCTATGACGTAACAATTTGTGTGATTTTTAATTTACTATGATAGAGTTTTTTTTTTAAAGTAGAATTAATTAAATAAATAAATAAAAAAGAATGAAAAAAAAAGACAATATTTTTTTAATCATTTTAATCAGGTGCTGGGTACACATATTTAATGGCTTTCACTAATTCATCGAATGGATGTCCATGGCGAAATTTTATTTTTCTTCTCCATCTATAGGTTATGAGCCAGTCGGCGAAGTCCTTTTTATTTTGTTTATGTCTGAATTCTTTCTTCAGACCTCGCCACTGGCTCTCGATTCGTTGTGTATGAACTCCATCCGCACCTACAAATCGGTTTTCTGGGTCACTGTGATTCACCCTTTTGTGGGTGTACCCATGCTCTGGCAGAGCGAGGTAGGCTCTCCAGAAATCAGTATGAATGATGGAACCTACCTCGACATGCTTCTGAATGAGCGGAATCAAAACTTCTGAAGTCCGCTCATTATTTGGGCACACCTCTAGTCGTAAATCATCACATTTGTCTTCGATCATTCCAATGACCCAGTGACCCTCTATATGGCGACCCCGATTGTATTTCTTTATTTCTTTCTTCCAAATTTCGATTCATCAATTTGAACCATTTTGCCGGGGCCACCAATTTTTCCTTCAACTTCATGGTGCTCTAATTCATACACAACAATCGTTTCCCGACAATAATTGTACCAATCAGCAATTGTGGCTGATGATACATTAAAATCACTATTAGTAGCCACTTCCCTCTGTACCTGGTGGCTTCTTAGCTTCTTCGGAAAATCCATACATTATTTGAAATATTACTGTAATAGGCCCCTTGCGCGTTCAAACAACGTTCCTTCAGCTCGGCTTCGATTGCGAGTGCGGCATGGAACCTTCCTGCACCGAAATTTGCCCAACTGGCCAGCTCCTACTCCACTTGTAAATGTCATGGGTCGTTTGTGATACCGACATTCCATTGAGACAGGTATCAACCCCTTCTCCTCTACAAATTGGATACACTGCTCCTCAGTACCAAGGCAGCGATAAAACCTTCCCCACGAGCAGGAAGCCCTGTAACAATTAAATTAAATTTAATTTATCAAAATATAATTAATATATATATATTTTTCTGGCGCTTCGCCGGCAGCTGCCGCGGCACGCTCGCTTCGCTCGCTCGGCTCGCACGCGCTTTGGTCACCGTTCTAACCTAACCTAGCCTAAATATACCTAACAATTTTTTTTTTTTATTTGTCGGGGGGCTTCGCCCCCCGAGCCCCTCTCGGGGGCTTCGCCCTCGACCCCCTTCCGGGGGGCTGCGCCCCCCGTCCCCCGCTCCGCCAGCTGCCACCTACTACAACCATTTCGTATGTGTAATTTAGATACTACTGGGAACCGAAGAAGAGGCCGATTTCCGAATATAACAAGCAGCTCATTTCAGTCCAAAATTTGCATTCCCTCAATTGTACATAATTATTAGCCCGGTCCTGTCACTAATTATTGTTTTATCTGATAAATAAAAATTTCAAATTAATACCTCAACTCGTCAGCAGTGTAGTGGATTCTACGGCCCGATGAACCCGTCTGCAGGACAGACACCTCATCATCCGATGATGAGCTGTCAGCTCTACCACTAGAATCAGGACTCCTAGTGGGAGCACCCATTCCACTAGAACATGGATCAGGGAGCACGAGTGGCTCAACAGAGTCTATCACTTGCACTCCAGAAGTAGATGGCACGACGACGACGCTCGGAACAAGCGGCTCACCAGAGTCCAACACTTGCACTCGCGAAATCGACGGCACTAGAGTCCAACGCTTGCGCTCTCGACGACACTGGGGGATCCGTAACAAGCGGCTCACTAGAGTCCAACACTTGCACTTCACATTCTTCCTCAGACGACGACGAAACGGCAGCGGAGCACTGGGGCTTCGATGACGCCATGGTAGTCAAACGTTGTATAAAGCTTACAGGAGTGCGTAAAAACGATCTCGACTGATAGGCGGACAAACGATGACTGACGGCGTCAGCTTGCGTTTCGTTGTCCACAATAATATTGTCAATGATTTCCGTCAAATGAAATAATAATTGTTAATAATTTAATATTTTTAAATGTTTTTGTTGAAATAATATGATTTTAGACTAATTATTACTATTAACATCTTCCTTCTTCTTCTTCTTCCTCAGCCTATAGATGTCCACTGCTGGACAAAGGCCTCCCCCAAGGCTTTCCACGATGACCGGTCTTGTGCTGCCCGCATCCATCGGCTTCCCGCGACCCTCACCAGGTCATCGGTCCACCTTGTTGGGGGTCTCCCTACGCTGCGACTTCCAGTACGTGGCCGCCACTCCAGAACCTTGCTGCCCCATCGGCCATCGGTTCTACGCGCAATGTGCCCTGCCCACTGCCACTTAAGTTTAGCGACTCGCAGAGCTATGTCGGTGACTTTGGTTCTTCTGCGGATCTCCTCATTTCTGATTCGATCACGCAGAGAAACCCCTAGCATAGCTCTTTCCATTGCCCTTTGTGTGACTCTGAGCCTTCGTATGAGGCCCATTGTGAGCGACCACGTTTCAGTTCCGTAAGTCATCACTGGCAACACACACTGGTCAAAGACTTTAGTCTTGAGATACTGTGGTATCTTGACGACGAGAAGATGTAGCGTAGCTTCCCGAACGCCCAACCGAGCTGGATTCGCCGAGACACCTCTTTCTCGAAGTTGGACCTACCTAGTTGGACTGTCTGTCCCAGGTATATATACTCGTCAACAACTTCGAGTGCAGAGCAACCAACTACAATTGGAGTGGGTGCGACATGAGAGTTCGACATGATCTTTGTCTTATCCATGTTCATTTTTAGACCCACTTGTTGGGAAGCTCTGCTGAGGTCATTGAGCATTTTGCCCAAGTCTTCCAGGGTCTCAGCCATGACCACGATATCATCTGTGAAACGGAGATTAGTGATGTACTCGCCGTTGATGTTGATGCCAAGTCCTTTCCAGTCCAGGAGCTTGAAGACATCTTCCAACGCAGCAGTGAACAATTTAGGACTATTAACATAAAAATAATAAATAATACATAATAATTTCACATAAATAATATGACAGGTCTTCAACAAGAAGTATAACGGAACGCAATGACAACAAAAAGACCCGATTCCGTGAACCAAAAAAAAAAAAGGTTCCGATTCATAACCTAAAATTGTGAATTTAAAGTGATTTTTGTGAATTAATTTCTCGGAAAGTATAAGTTTTCATCATTCCAAATTTTACATAGAGGGGTCTTAGGCCAAGGTCTTTCAGCCCTAGAAGTCTTGCCGCCCACTTCAACGGTCCACCAACTAAAGTTTAGCCCAGCCAAAAGACAAGGTTTGTGTAAATCGCGGTTTATTGCTTGTATAAACTCAGTGGTATACTTGCTACCTCCGTATGGTTCCTGAACACAGTTGATTAAAGCCATTGCTATTTTGAAGTCAGTGAGTGTGGTAGTAGTAATCATCATCATCATACTGCGGTTAAATACCCTGTTCCGAAATATTTTAAAATCTCGTTTGAATGTGTTTTACATTCAAACGGTATAGTTGGTCAAAACATTGCTCTACTGAACTATTCCTGAACATAGTACGAAACACAAAAAAAATGGCGGCTTGGATGTCATTAAACGTCAAATGTCCTGTCTGCTAAGAAACCTTTAAGTCAGGAGATGAATTCCAGTATTCGTCGATGCGTGACTTGACCACAACCCCCATCGCAATAACCACACCGAAGTAGACGTAAAGCTGGTCACATTCGCCACATTCGTCTATCTTCGAGCATACGGGATTTCAACTGCTGACCGTATCTATTGGTCTCCGTGGCAATGTACTCCATAAATTGTCTATCCCATATGCTAACGAAAATCTCATATGGGTCGACACATGGAGCTGTCGGACCTACATCGTTGTGCGAAAACATTTCCCGTCTCGATTCAGGTGGAATCGGAACATTCGGAAAACGGTTTCCAATCAATTTCATACAAACCCCAAGGCTGGTCCGTCAAGCTTGGGGGAACAGAAAGGATGTCGGCGTGAGCGTTGGCTGCGCGCTGGACTTCGGCTGCAAGCTAGTCGTCGGGATCATCACTGTCCAAGGGCGTCTCCCAAAAACTCCTCTGCGCCCTTGGAATTAGTGACGGAAATACGTCATCTTCGTCGCTCGCATCACAGTCTGGTTCGCTTCCTAAGTAACAATAGGTAGATAAAACATCTGGTGGGAACTGGAAGTTTGCCCCTAACCCTGTCCCGAGCTAAAATCAACAGTACTTACCATAAAAGAGCTAATCATATATTTCATCATCTCGCAGACTCTAGCGAGGACGAAGCATTGATGATGCCGAATCACACTCCAAAAACCTGAAAAAATGTTGCATGTGAGACATGGTGTTTAAAATAAATACAAATAAAAAAAAAGGTTAATTTAAAAGTCATTAATATACTTACAACGCCGGCGAGGGTATCGATGAAGCCTCCTCCATTTGACATGGTGGTGTACTGGGTAGAGAGATCTCTACCCTAACTTCAGCCATTTGAGGTGGTGGTGGGCTGGGTTGAGGGACCTCCTCCTGCACAACCTGAGGACATCGGATCGATTGTTGCAGGAGGCGCTCTGAAAACAGCAATTTTATTTAAAATATTATTCTTGCTAATGGTAAATAATCAAGATACAATTTAGGAGTACATACGGTGGTCACCGGCGCTTCCTTTAAGGGTGCAGAGCGACCTCTAGAGGCCGATCCACCGGCAGCTCCTGAAAAACGTATATATTTAATCTGAAAAACAAAATTCAATTCTAGTACTCAAAAAAATAGGAATACAAATTTGATTTACTAAAAAAAGCGTTAAAAGCTTTGTAACTTCGATGGTGCTTGGCCCAGGTCTGTCGGAGTCTGCCACGGCTCGGCCGCGTCCTCCTCGCCCCACCCCTCGACCACGTCCTCCTCGCCCACGTCCTCCTCGCCCACGTCCTCCTCTCCCACGTCCCGTGCCTACCGCCCTAGAGCCACCTCGCACACGCACTTGACGTCCCTCGTTATTGTGTTGCATGCTTGAAAAATATAACCCTCTGTCACTCATAAATTTGAATTTGGATTCGGTATTGTCATGAAAAAATAAAACATACGTATTTTCGGATTTTTTTTTTTTATATATTTTTTGAAGAAATGACAAAAACAGATCTCTGTGGAGCACGTCCAGCTGGTTGGAGATGCTGGATATCTGTGTTCCCAGATGGGTCAACGCGGCACACGAGGGATCCCATGGGGGATCTGCCGGTGCCGCAACCCTTTCTTTCCGGGTCCTTTCATGCTCCGCAGAGACCCTCGCACTCACTGCCCTGATCTCCTCTTTGACCTCCGTTATTCCTTTGGGCGCGTCAAGGGTTTCGTGGCCAAGCCATTCTCGGATCTCTTTTGTTCCCTTCTTGGTCTCAAGTGTGTCTGACCTCATGAGCGAGAGTTCCGTTTTGAGCGTCATTACGTCCAGAGTGTGAGCCCTCTCGACCCGCACGAGTTCTTGTGCGTGTCTAGAGCGCTCCTTCTCTAGGTTGAACTTGTGCCTCGCTCTGGAATCTGCAAGAGACTGGACCGTTTCGTACAGCCCTTGCAGACATTCCAGAGCGGTCTGTTTGCATTCCCGCTTCATGTTTCCGGCCATCTCCAGTGCCGTTTTGCCCTTCTGAAGGAGGGCGTTCGCCTCCCTCGTCGCCAGGTCCATCTCGACTCCCGTTCCCCGCCTTGGTGTGCGGTAGTGGATACTTTGACGCTCTGGTCTGGGCCCTCCAGGTGTTAATGAGGCCTCCGAGCTTTCCTCGTCTGTGATTATCTAGCGGGGAGGGGACATGCCGCACTGCTTTCACTGGATCTCAACCTCCGCTACCCTACTTGTGCGTTTCCCCACGAGTGACCCCGCTTCCGACACCGTGCCCGAGATGTGCGTCGTTGCTTCGGACACATCTGATGTAGGGAGCTCTGGCTCCGACGACGCTCTCGGTGCCGGGGCAGGGTACTGTGGCGGCGCAGGTGGACATGCGCTTTTTAGGGACGTGGCAGTTCTTAGTACTTTCCTGCGGAGGCTGGTGGAAGCGCCCAAGGCTGTCCTTTTGGACGCGGCTGATATTGTGTTGTTTGATGTGGACATTTTATGTTAGTAAATAGTAGGTTTGTGTTATTATTTGGTGGTAGTTAGGTTTTATATTAAAATAGTGTATACTATTACCGCTGAAGATATAGACTAGCCTAGTGTTAGTGGTTAGTAGTTAACAAGAGGTTTTTTTTTAAGGTGGACTCACTGAGGTCCGACGACGGCTGTGATGGTGGTCTGCCACTGTGGAGTTCCTCTGGTCGGCAATGAGGTGCGACGGCTTAGATGGTATGCCGCTGCGTAGTTCCTCTGTTGATGTGATGTGGAGTCCCGGTCTGGGAGAGCTCGGTGTTGAGCTCTGGGGCGGATGGTTAGAGTGATCACCAGTTCAGGCAGCTCGCCTCGGGTTGATGCTGGGCGGTTTTGGCAGGTTCCGATGTTGGTGCTCCGGAACGGTGCAGAAAAACGGGATTCTGTCGGGGCCGGTCTTTAGGGCTCTTCTTGCCCTTCTCAACGGCACTTTTCCCGTTCTTCTAGGCCAAACGGTTCCGAAGATAGACTGCGGGGTTGGTGAGGTAATCCGGGGTGGGGGGGGGGGGTCGTGGGGAGTTGGGGGTGTTTTGGGGGAACTGTTGGGGCCAAGTTATAGAGCTCCGTGAGCCCAAACACGGGGGTCTTAACCCTCTCGGAGGATAAGTTACGCCGCGGGGGTTGAGGTAAGGAAGAGGGGTGGGGGTGTTTCGTAAGGGGTAGGGGGGGGGGAAAGAAACTGTTGGGGCCAAGTTATAGAGCTCCGTGAGCCCAAACACGGGGGTCCTAACTCTCTCTCTAAAAAGAGGGGGGAGGTGCAGGTTTGGGAAGAGGGGGTTTCCCGGGAGTTGTGGCTCTGTCTCGGGAGGACCAAGACTAGGAGCCCAAACACGGGTGGACTGGGATAAGGGGTTGAGGAGTTCCCTCAGAACTTACCGCTGCTCTGATGCTGGATGGTAGCGGAGTCTTCAGTCAGTCCTCGGCCGGCTTCGGAGTCTCCACGTCAGGCTGGGATGACGGCGAAAAGCACGTGGTGACGGTTGTTAGGTTATATGCACACGGTGTGTGAGGTTAGGTACCGCGTGTTTTGGTGACGGTTGTACCTGTAATAACTCCGTCAGTTCTTCCCCGATTTTAATGGTTTTTTCGCCGCCGGATCCGCCGTGATGACCTCTCGCCGGGCAATTGGAGGAGACGTTTTTTAACTTGCCTGTGCCGAGTTATTCTTCCCCAAAGTTGATGGTCTACTGCTCCTCAGCCACTTGGTCTGCACACTTGCCCACACTTTCCCCGGTGTATTGACACTCCCTTAACCTGGTGAAACACTTTTTCCGCCACTAACTCGACGCGGACTATTTTTTGTGATTTTTTTCCGCGGAGTAGATGTTACTTGTGGGTTGTTTGACCAGTTACTGGTGTTACACGATTTGGAAGTGGGTACTTATCGGTCAATGTGGTTCCAGTAAGACGGTGCCTCACGATATTTCTGGCGACCTGTACGTGAGTACCTCCATTATCAGTTCGGCGAGCAGTGGATTGGTAGGGGCCAACTGGGGCCAGCGCGGATTTGACACCACTTGATTTTTATTTGTGTGCATGTCCGTGCTAATCTAGTGCGACGGTGCCAGGCCTGTATCGTTCTTAGTTAACGAAATATGGAACATCGCCACAGCCATTGTGCTCATCCAATGAAATGATACATTCGGAGAGTCAGTCGGCCTTCCTACTTAAAAAAAAGTTCTTTTCACGAGCTGCCTAAGTATCATTGTTGCTTTCGAGAGTCGATAAACGTGGACAAACTACCTATACCTACAAGCATGAGGTCAACTGCGGTCATGACCTGTGCCTGTGTTGCCATGAAATTACCTATTTATTTTATATAAGTTATTTATTTTTAGGGGGTATTTTTTTTAAGTTTAGCCAGGTTTTGAAGGCATTAGTAGAATCAGTTATTGATACCTAACAATACCTTCACGGGTCGGACAGGGTTTTCTTTACATATTTTATATTAGTATAGATAGGGGTAATTAGTTATGTTGCTCAATTGGTAGAGGACAAATTTTGACGGCAGGTAAGCCAACAACAACAGCGGGTGAGACAACTAAGCCTTTTGATGTTTTGACTGTAACAACACGAATGATATTATCGTTGCCCGGGTGGAGCTGCACGATGCGACCCAGTTTCCATTCGTTAGCGGGTAAGTTAAGTTCATAAGTAGTTACAAGATCGTTCAATTTTGGCTGACTGTTGCCGCGCTTAAACCATTTCATTCGTTGTTGCAAGTTATGCAAACAGTCTCTCTGCCAAGTACGCCAAAAATGGACGCAAATTTAAAGATTGGAGTAGGCGTGGGCCACTCCACAAAGTAATGGTAAATTAATATAGGTATGTAACGTTTTTTTTAAATATAAATTACCTAGCTAGTGCTAGGCTGACTTGAACTAGCTTGACACTTAAAATTATATTTTTTATTCTGCAGGGATTGTTTCAGCATTTCTTCTTGCTCAGGTTTCTTCAAAAATTTTAAAAATTCTTGGCAATTCATATTGTAATTAATCTTTACAATTAACTCGGCCTTCACCATGTCCACTGATAAGCAGTTTCGCTCGTCTGTCCACAAATTTCCCATTAAAGAAAAGACGCGTTCTACGAAAGCATTGCTTATAGGGATTGAAAAGATTTTACCAATTATTTTTGGCAGTTCGGTGAAAGTTGAGGTGAGGTGACTTTGAAAAGCTGAACCCATCGTAAATCAACAGATAATGTTGAATCAATAGATTGTTCGAACTGAGGAAATACTTTGTTTAATTTTCGGGTCTCGTCATACAGTTTATCTTCGTCCACATTTTACAGACCAAGTGATTCGCAAGCTTCCACAGCATCTTCGTAACTTACTGCACTTGTTAGATCGAATTTGGAAAAAAATTTGAACACAGAATGCTCAAAATCATAATATTTCTGTACGTATTCAAGAGTTCTTCTGTAAACCTCATTGGCTTCTTTTTTTAATTGATCTTGCTCGGAAGGCCTCAAAAACTTCATGTTTCTCATTACTTTGGCGCCATAAAACTCATCATGCAGTCGGCTTTCAACCTTGTCTTTTATATTTTTCATAATTGGGTGCAACTCAGTAGCTGTTACTGTGTTTTCTTCCAGTAATAGTATGGTTTCTGTCAGCATATTCATATAATGATGAATGAAATATAAATAACATTCCTGTAGTGTGATTTTTGCAGATAAACTTCCAGCATCATCACCACACTGTTTTACGAATTCCCATATTATCTTATGGCATGCTGCTTCACCAAGACTTTTGAAATACGCGGATACAGCAGGCCATGACAATATCAATCTGTTAACAGCTCTTCCCAAACTTAACCATCTAGTTGGCCCATGTCTCAAAACTTTTCTGTATTCAATTTCAAACTCCTCAAAAAATGCCTGCAATTCTCTCGTGCGTTTTGCGCTGTTCGAAAATTCCGCATAAACTTTCATAATCAAGTTTTCCACATCATATAGCGTTTCTGGCGGCGTTATGAAGAACGTGATAGTTACAATTTGCTTTAACGACTTTGGTATCGGAATATTTATCTTTAATTTTTTGGTACACGGAATTGTGAGCACCGTAATTAACCGATGCATTATCTGCAGAGAAAGCAGACAGCAAAGTTGTGTCTAAGTCATGCTGAAGCATAAAATTGTCAATATTCTCAAAAATTTTTTGAGATGTTTCGGTCGAATCCTCATAAAAATCCATTAATTTATTCTGAACACCTTTTTCTTGGTCAAAGTATCTGATGACAATTGGATACATTTTCTGGGATCCTTTATTTGAGGCGTCGATAGCAATCGAAAAGTGAACCCCGCCTCCAGATTGAGTCCTTTTTAGGTCTTGTATTGTTGACTGGATTGAATTCGGTGCTAGGACATTCAAAACAATGGCTTCAGCTTTTGTTCTGCCGCAGTGAACTTTATGTGATAGTGGTGAATCGGAATAAAGAGTAGCATTTAATTTAATACCACAATCGGTGCTCAAGTAACTATGGTGGTGGCTAATTGCATGATAAATCGACGCAATTTCGATTGTCGCTACTTTTAGCTCTTCAGAAGAATTTTTCTTGGGCAGAAAAGCGGTTATCAAAGAATTTGAGTCAATGTTTCTCACCTTTTTCTTGTGCGTTTCACTGTTAAGATGAGTCGATAACGCCTTTTCACCATCCCATTTCACTGTAAATTTCACGTTACAAAATACACATTTCGCGTTTTTTTCATCGACTTTTCTCACCCACATTTTATACTTCTCATTTTCTAGCCACACTTGTTGAAAATTACATTCGTACTTCTTTTTTTTCTTCGACTGTGATTCTTCTTGTTCCATTATGACCACACGCTACAACACTAGGTACTTTTAATAAGAGAAAGTACCGAAAACAATCTGTGATAGAAATATTAATGAACAAAACATAAAATACTCTTGTTTGTGTGCAATTATTACGAAGCGCTAACAGAAATTAGCTATTGTTTTGAATCTAATGATCGTTCTGCGTACGCATGTACTGTTGTACCCCGCCCGCGCTCTCTGCCTGCTACTCCCACTTTCGTTGTACGTCTCACTCAGACTATCAGTCACGCACGCACGCACTCCGCGCCGTGCGCCCGGTGCGTGATGACGTGTTGTCGCTTCCCGTTCCATCGGACCCGGAGATATCGATGTTAAACCCGTAGCCCGGACATGAACCATGCAAACCCGTAAACTCCGGGTCAAACCCGGAGAGGTGGCAGCTCTAGGCGTGGCCCACAATGAAGATAAGTTGTATGATAGTGGCCAATCAACAGAGTACTCAACCCATACATCTTAGGTTGTGTGTGTGTGTGTATACATCTTAGGTTGGAGGCAAGGATGTTTAATGATAATAATTAATATTTTTTATTTACATCAGACAATTGTCCATAGTTTTTCATAAAAACACATTTACACAAATTATTTATGAACTATTAAAAATATACATAATATAACATTCCAAAATACAAATTAGACTGAAAAACTCATTAATACATTTAAGAATTATGTTATGTCAGAATCATTAAAAAATAAAATCTCAAATTTAAAAATAAAATAAAATGCCAAAATCAAAAATAAAATAAAATGTCAAATTTAAAAATAAAATAAAATGTAAAAAGAAATTTCAAATTAAAACAAAATGTCAAATTCAAACTAGGTAGGTAAATTAATTACAAAAGCTAGACGGAGCCCATCAGTCAAGAGAACACAATATACGCCCTTGTCCGGTGCTCCATAAAAATACAGAGCTGCAGGTAACTGTTGGAGCTATCGCGCACCCGACACATCAGGGACGCAGATCTTTTGCGCATTATCTCCGCGAATCCGTCCACACGTGCGTCAGCAAACATTCCTGATGCGCTTCAGTAGCGCGGCAGCCCTATCGGCACCCTGAAGGAGTTGTTGTACAGGATTCGCAGGGTATCCCAAGATTTTTTCGTGTGTTTGACCCAAAGGCTGCATGTAAAAAATGACTGGCAATAACTTTTAAAAAGCGTTGTTTTTACCTGCCTAGTGCAACGCGCAAACCTACGGGCCAGCATGTTTGCTCTGATGGATAATGCCCTGCGTTCCCTTTCCATGTCTTGGTCATCCGCAAGAGACTCAGTGACCCAGTGGCCCAGATACTTGAAGCAGGCTACTCGTTTCAACTCGCTGTCGTTCAGGAAAATCGGTGGAAGGGTGTTATATGTCTTAGTGCCTGATTTGAAAACCATGAATTCGCTTTTACTTGCATTGTATCTGAGCCCGTGGGCCCCCGCATATCTCTCACAGATCCCAATCAGTTTCCTGAGCGCATGAATCGATGGGCTCAGCAGCACCATCGTCGGCATAGCTGATGTTATGGACCACAACACCATCAATAGAGCAGCCAACCCGAGCGCTGCTGAGCTCACGAATCAACCGGTCCGGCAGGTCGGGTACCCCTGACCGCTTCTGCCACAACCTATCATACGCCACCAGATCGAAAGCTTTCGATAAATCGAGAAAGCAGGCGTAGACAGGTGTGCTTCTGCTGGTGTAGTACTTTTGATGCGACCAGGTAACGATGCGTGCTTGAGACGTCCTCCCACTCGCAAGATTCCGCGAGTGTCGAGAAAAGGAAAGAGTTTAAATAAATGTTTGGATAAAGGTTTCTTGGATGCTATTAAAGATATGACATCAGTAAAGCGTTGCTGATTTTGGCTAAACTTCGATCTTCCCTTTGACCTACACAACCCGAACGCGATATCTAAGCATTGCAGTTAGACCAATTGTTAAACTTTTGAGGGCTCCAACAACCCGTAACGACTGCCACTAGATGTTCGTATGGCAACCGGGACCAACGGCTCAACATGCTTTCAGAGGCACGACCAGACCAGTGCAAATATTCATATTCATGCATACAAATATTTGCACTGTGCGGGGATCGAACCCGCGCCTCCTTACGCAATGGCCGCGTTCGCTACCGCTACGCCACGGAGGCTGTCAAATTCTCGCCATAGTATGTGTTGGAGAAACCGATCCTCCGGTCTAATCAGGATTCCTCTATACATTTTTGAGATGTCACAAGTTAAACTACTGTGTGTAATCTGAAGCCGATTATGACGTTCACAATATCGACCTGGAGCTTGGGGCCAGTAAATACAATGTCATTTAAAGATAGACCCACAGAGTACTTTTTTATATATGAAATAGAGGTTTAACTCGACGACCAAATCGAGTAAGTCAAGTGGCGCCCTCTGAACACAGGTTTTGGGAACTATTCGTCAATATATACATACATATCAATTTTAACACCTGGTCTAGGTTGCTTTTTGTTTCATTTCATTACTATACTAGCTTTCCGCCCGCGGCTTCGCCCGCGTGGAGGTCGGTTATATCGCGCTTTTTAGGTTTCCCTCGGGAACATCAAATTTTTCCGGGATAAAAGGTAGCCTATGTTCTTTCTCGGGGTCTAAAGATTGTCTGTACTAAATTTCATCAAAATCGATTGAGAGGTTTAAGCGGGAAAGCGTAACAGACAGACAGACAGAGTTACTTTCGCATTTATAATATTAGTATGGATAGAATATTTTTGCAATAAATAAAACACTGATAACCTTTAATATAATTTATTTTTTTTCTTTTCAAACATTTTATGTATATGTAATTTTCTCGTTTTCCACTTATACGAATCCGTATCATCATCACACTCTCTCTAATATTTTATTTATTTCTTTACAGTAGTTATAAATAAAGAATCTGCAGGATATGTTAATTAAAAAATCTTTTATTTTTTCTTTGTGTAATTCACATTTGATCCAATCAAATTGGATGTGCATAAATATGACTGTTTTAATGAATTTTTTCAAATGATTTTTTTTTTTCTAAACACGTTTTAATAATTGCATAATTTATATCCTGCAGATTTGAGACACAATTTAGGAGAGAGTCGCTGGGACTGCAAAGCCATTTTTTATTTGCGTATTCTCTACACTTTAGGTACTCAGGTTTATGATTGGACAACAAATCTTTTTTACATTCACAACAATCCTTCAAGACTTTCTTCTTAGCGATTTTAATAAAATATCTGCTAACATATTGTAGCCCCCCGACTATTCGGGGGTCACTTTTGTCTTCAAGGGGTGTAAATTCTATGTCAGAAATTTCACTGAGGTCACAATTTAATTGTTCTTTACAGCCCCCGCTTGTGATTAGTACTTTATGCAAAGTGTGGCAATTATCCACCTCACAATTTGCCCCAGCGGCATGGACACTAGTTAGGCTGTTTATTAATTATATAAGCTGCTAAATGCTGCTTCAAACCCATCTGGAGGAAGGTTTACGTTGCGGCTCTTTTATTATATTATTAAATCTGCAGGGCAATTGCGTAACACACTCATCATCTCAGCGCTAATCCCAGTCGCAACCGAAGCCTTTTTCGGATTTGGAGTCTGGGGTCCACTTTACTAACGCTTTTGATTGCGTAACACACTATCAGTAGCAATAAGATTCACTTTGACAGTTTACCAATATGCATTGCGTTGTTTATGTTGTTGATCACATAGATTTTTAGAATACACGGAGTAATGGATTAGCAAATAACACAGATTTTTTTAAATTGAACCTGGGACTGACCTTCTAGATTGGTTTGTTCTTTAGATTAGCACATTCAAGCAAACGTACAAACTATTCAGGATTATAATATATATTAGTATAGATAAAACAATGCAATGTGAAAACATTATATAACAAAGACCATATACCTGCTAGGTAGCCCATATTTGATGCTACAGTTTGTCTGAACAGTGCGTAGCAAATTTCACCTTCATTCTCGGAATTTTGCTGGGAATACAGTGGTAGTGGTACTTTCTAGCCTGGATTTTCGTTATGCAATGCAGTTCTGTGTTCCTGCATTGCAATTAAAATTTTGTTGTCTCTTTAATATATTAGATTTTTGGTGATTAAATTATTTCGCACACATTTAATCAAGGAGGTGGGTCGTACAAGGGAATGATCTCCTGGTTGTTTGTTAAAATAATATTTCCCTGAGGTTCTTCCAATTTTCTTAAAAGAATACCTCTTGTCTCTTGCAACAGGTATTTGATACAGTTTACATTATTTTTACCTTAGTCGCTCACTGTTGCTACCATATTAAGACCAGCAATTTGAAGTTCTGTGATGACAGCCTTTAATTGTTTTGCCAGTCCCGGTCCCTTTGTTGCAGATTGAGAAAAGGTGTAGGCAACAGGTTCCTTGAAATTTTTTAATAGTCCTCGTATCATAAATACCTGCGCATGATTTGCATATTCAGGCAGTGTCTCTTGTCCATTGGTTACTAACCCACTCACCCTGCCTTTTCCTTTTATTGTATGCCACATTAGGTTTTAGTGACATTTCGTCGAAATGAACAACGCATAATTTGTGCTCTGGTTTCATTTTATGTGTGGCTTTTTGTACTTGCGCCATCAATTTTTTATTGTTGCCAGCATTTATATCTGCCATATGAATTAATTTTATTAAAATTGGACGTGACGGCAGGATAAATAGTTTCAACAGGAATCTGTATCCTTTTTTGGGCTTTGTTTGAGGATAGTCAAAGCTAAAATTTATTTCTCCAATGTGAAACGCCGGCCTTTTACCTCCTTTTTGTGCTCCCTGAATGGCAGCAAAGTTAAAATTTTGGACGTGCTGGACATTTTTATTGAATCTGAAATAATGAAAGCCATTGCACTACTAGACAAAGTTACTTTTATATATTTTATAATGGAATTATATCCATTATTATAGATATAAGATAAATAGTATAAAATGCAATTTTACAGACATTATTTCATGACCCACTCTTGTCTTAAGGGATAGGTCTCAGAGAGGCTAGTTTAATATTTACTAATATTATAAGTCAGTAATAATAAAAATAATTCAATTAAAAATGCATTCAGACTAAGTTAGCTCATTTATCGAGAGAGGCTACATTTTAACAACATGATGCGGGTAAAATATTTGCTGATTAAAAGCTTCTATATAGGATCACTCACCAAGATCCTCTTTCATTTGTACTTTGTGTTTGAACTTTGTGGATATATGTAGAGGCACAGGTTCTGTAATAATATTGGGTTATTAGTATATATTATATTAATCCATACTACTATTTTAAATGCGAAAGTTATCTACTGCGACACCGTCTATGGACCCTGCTTGCTAGGTAGGACGGAGAGGTTGATCCAGCGAATTCAGAATGCCTGTGTTCGTTTCTGCATTCATGTCCCTCCCAGGCATCATGTGACACCATACTTAAACGAACTCAATACATTGAAAATGGCAGCCAGGCGGAAACTTCACTTAGCAAGTTTAATGTTCGGTATTGTCACAACTCATAAGCCGCACTATTTATATGAAAAGCTCACCTGGCGACAATCTCTCTACAAATACGGTCTTCGTTCTGTGGTGGGCCCACTAAACATGGCGCAGCATAGAACAGCAGCATTCAGAGGCAGTTTCAAGTTTGCAGCCACACGCTGCTGGAATGATCTTCCACCACCAATGCGAGGCCTAAAAACAATAGGATCTTTTAAATGTCAATTAAAGAAGCTATTATTACAGGCACAAATATCAGATAATAAATGAATACTAAGATTTTTCTACACTCACCTCATATGTTTATGGCCGGCGGTGCTTGGTGTCTGATGGCCACTGATCATTCGAAAATGTGCAGCGCTGTGGCATGGCATTCGGCCTATTGCTTGCTGGGACTACTGGCAGCATTGCTCCTGTCCACATTGATAACCTCATCAACATTTTCCTGTCCCATACAAATTTATTAGTTGACATTCTATTTATTAAACACATTTTCATAGTCTTTTTTATAATTACAAATAAAATTCCAATAATCGTATTATCTAGGTACCTATTTAGGTTGTGTTGTTCTTAGATTAATATAATTTTTGTTTATTTTTTGACCGTATTTCTATTCGGACGTCCGTATCATACCTTCGTGTGTTTTGGAACCCCAAAGCTCCTTGTATGATGTAGCATGTCAGGTCACCCTCCAGTTTCCAGTTTCCAGTGCCAGGGTTTCGTCTCTCACAAATTACTCACTGATGCACAGATAAAACACCGACACATAACTTATCGTAACTTTATACATATGGGCATTTTGTAGCTCAACTGTGTGGTAATAATTATTGTTAATAGAAATGGTAATAGCAATAATAATAACGGTATCAAGCAATGCAAACATTAATGCATGTTGGAAGCGCGTGGCCGCTTGCGACAAACCACTTACCACAGACTATGTTAAAAAATACTGTCAAATCGGAACCGGACGCTTCTTATTATTGCCACTATATGAAACGTGTCATTTCTGAGGATGATATTCTCGTAGTTTTTATATATTCTGTTTTTATTTTTTTATATTCCTGTTTGTGTTTATTGAAGCTGTTCTCTCACCATTTTTACTGTACTACCGTCTCGATACCAATTTAATTGTTTGTATGTTTGTATTTTTTGTTGTACTTTTATATTTTTATTGTTACTGTACTACCGTCTCGATGCCACTTTTAATTGTTTGTTGCACCGGGTGACGTCTTTACGTCGGCGCCGGTTGTCGCTGAAAACCAGCGCTGGGCTCTGTTTTGCATAGAGTCTCAGCATAATGCTGAGCGACAGCCGTTTTGCGTGGATGTGACGCATGTTTCCCTCAATTATGTCTTATTTTTAGTGTTTTTGTAAACTTTTGCGTCATGTTTACTGCAAATAAACGTTTTTTCTTTCTTTCTTTCTTTATCCTGTCTGTCTGTCTGTCTGTCTGTTACGCTTTCCCGCCTAAACCTCTCAACCGATTTTGATGAAATTTGGCACAGACAATCTTTAGACCCTGAGAAAAAACATAGGCTATCTTTTATTCCGAAAAAATTTGGTATTCCCGAGGGAAATCTAAAAAGCGCGATATAACCGATCTCCACGCGGGCGAAGCCGCGGGCGGAGAGCTAGTATTCTATAATTTATTGCTAGTGTCATGTGTATAAATAATTAATAGTTTTTTTTTTTTATATATATATATGTATATCATAAACCAGCTTGACCGCAATCCTGCCTGATGGTAAGCAGTGACGCAATCGTTGATGGTAAAGCGCACTAGTTTATTAAGAGCCTATTCACTCTAGCCTTGAAGACACTCAAATTGTAGTCCGACGGAAACACCGCCGCTGGCAAATTGTTCCAGTCCCTCGATGTACGCGGTATAAAGGAGGAGGCGAAACGCTTCGTCCGGATCGTAGTGGTGTTAACAACGTAAGGGTGGAAACCAGCCGTACGACGGGTCGTCCGCTGGTGGAACGGAGATGGGGGAATTAAATCATGCAATTCCATCGCACACTCCCCGAAATGCATCTTATAGAACACCGAAAGGCTGGCTACTCTACGCCTGTGCTCTAGGCTTTGGAGACCAACTCGAGTTAGATCAGGGTCACTAATCAGCCTCTTTGCACGTCTTTCCACTGAATCCAAAGTGGCCAGGTGACACTTGGCAGCACCAGCCCAAATGTGGCTGCAGTACTCCACACACGAACGGACCTGTGCTTTGTATAACATTAGAAGCTGCCCAGGTGTGAAGTACTGCCGGACCTTTGCGATAACGCCAAGTTTCCTGGCAGCCACCTTAGCCTTGGACTCAATGAACCGCCCAAAGTTAAGGTCCGAGGAAATCTCAACTCCCAAAAGCTGAAGGCGGTCGGAACACTCCAAGGACACATTCCGAAAAGTAGGAGCCAAGGTGAACGGGCTCCTTTTGGCGGTGAAAAGACACGCCTGTGTTTTGGCGGCATTGAATGCTACAAGATTGGCATTGCCCCATTCGGAGACTGCCTGCAGCGCAACACTCGTTCGCTCAACCATGGCCTCTCTTTCGGACCGGATTGATTCCCTACTAGCCCGAGCACCCGGCAGGTATCTCTCTACAACTGTGCTGTCATCTGCATACCCATAGATACTAGGCATCAGCAGATCGTTAATATGCAGCAGGAACAGAGTTGCAGAGAGAACAGACCCCCAACGACAACAGAGGAACACCGGCATTAGTTGACATGGGCTCAGAAGAGCATCCATCGACAACAACTCGGAGGGACCGTTCAGTCAGGAAGTCTTTTACCCAGCCAGTAAGGCTAGGGGAAATGCCGTACGCTGGAAGCTTACTCAAAAGGCCAGCGTGCCATACCCGGTCGAAGGCCTTCGAGACATCAAGGGAGACAGCAATCGCTTCCCCATTCTTCTCGAGGGCCTCGCCCCACAAGTGAGTGGCATACACTAGTAGGTCCCCAGTTGACCGATTACGGCGAAACCCGTACTGTCGGTCACTGAGGAGATCGTTACCTTCCAGGTATGCCAAGAGGCGCGAGTTCAGTACGCGCTCCATAATTTTGCAAAGTATGGAGGTGATCGAAATCGGCCGATAGTTGGCAGGATCGGCACGACTACCCTTCTTGGGCACGGGCTGCACGTTAGCAAGCTTCCAGGACTTGGGCACAATACCAGTCCTGAATGAGAGGCGATACAAGCGCGTCAATACAGGAGACAACTCGGGCGCACAAGCTTTAAGAACAATCGCTGGTATACCATCCGGACCACTAGCCTTATTCACGTCTAGACGACACAGTACTCTCAGAACCTCCTTGTTCCTAATGCGATACTCAGGCATTGAGGCTCCGCAATGAGGTAAATTAGGTGGAGTAGCACTGCCAGTATCAAAACGCGAATTATGGGCACAGAGAGAAGCAAAGAGACCTGCTTTCTCTCTCGCCGTATGAGCCAGTGTTCCATCAGGCCTAACCAGCGGAGGCAGTGAGGGCCGACAGAAGTTCGCCTCAACCGATTTGGCAAGGGACCAAAAAGATCTGCTACCGGATGGCTGCGCAGATAACTTGTTGCCAATATGGGTGATGCGGTCGAAGTGAGCCTTCTTGAGCGCCTTCTTGTAGGACTAGGCAGCACGGTTAAAGGCTCTCTTCTTTGAGCTTAGATCCGGAGCTCCGCGGTCACGAGCGTCAACCCAGGCGAGAAATGCCGTGTGCTTACGCTGTTCAGCTTGGACACAATCTGCATTGAACCATGGGCGAGCCGACCCACCGACGGGCACATCATTGAATGGGATAAAATACTCCATAGCTTGACGCACCACATCGGTTATAGCGTCCGCACAGCTCGACGGATTGTCAGAAGAGAAGCAGACCTGCTGCCAAAGATAAGACGCAAAGAAGTGGCGCATCTCATCCCAATCCGCTATCGACCTGTATCGCCACAATCGCCGTTCACCAGGAGAGTCGTGTTCTGGTGGGGAGAAGGACGACACAGACTTCACCAGACAGTGGTCTGAAGTTCCCAACGGTGAGGAAACTGTTACAACACATCTGTCCGGATCAGTGGTCAGCAGAAGGTCCAAACAGTTGGCAGTATGGCCTACTACATCAGGCACCCTAGTCGCTTGCTCTACCAGCTGGGAAAGGCCCATAGAAAGCGCGAGGTTTCGCGCTTCTCTCCCAGCGTGGTCGGTCCTCTGGTATGGGAAGAGCCAGTCCTGGTGGCAGGCGTTGAAGTCCCCCAGAGCGACGAACTGAGCGTCAGGGTGCCGATGTAGCGCATTGTCAGCAGCCTCACTGAGATGGTCAAATAACCGAGTTGTCTCCTGATCACCGCTGTGCGATCGGTAGACACAGGTGTAGACAATTTTGTCCACACCGGTGTCAACCAACAGCCATAAGGACGAAAATTGAGGGTCCTCGAGGTGACGGAGACGCCGGCAACAGATATCATTGCGAACATACACACAGACCCCGGCACGCTGCAGGAAATGATGCTCCAAAGAGTATCCCGGGTAGCCGAGGTATGCCGCATCAGGCGGACATCTGATCTGGGTCTCCGTCAAGAAAAGTAGATGCGGCTTCTCAGTTTAAAGGTGATACTGTACTGCTAAGAGATTGGAGTGCAGACCTCTAATATTACAGAGGTGCACTTTGAAAGAGAGGACGTGCGCCCGCTGTGCACACCTACTTTTCTTATTTGTACCTTTCATTTAAATTTTAAATTGAGTGAATAGGAAGGAAGACGGCAGTTGAGCGAGGTGAAGCAATGTTAAACCCAACAACACTACCAACGATGCCCCGCCAGAGGGAGATTGATCTGGAGACTGCGGGGACGCCCGAACCCCCCCAGGGATCGCCATCGGGTCCTCTCGTCCGGTCGCCAACCGGCACGATGGGGCCACCCTGGGATTTTTTGCAGTTGGCGGGGCAGCTTTTCGTGTGTGGCTGGCACACTACTTGGGCCCCCAACTACCTGCGATCGGCCAGCGGAGCACCGTGCTTCGGATCCCGCTACCCTCCAGGACCAACCACCCGACACAACAGCATTTGGCGCATCGTACCCGGCACACATCGCAACACAACTGCTCAGACCCGTCCTCCGTACGGCTTCACCAGACATCATCATCCAAAAGTTCTTCATTTTCAGCATTTATTGTTGAAATAAATGATTTTTTAAATAAAATGCACATTTCTAATGGAGTTAAAACATTTTTGCAACAACAACAGTTTTGCTTAACCAGTGAATATGGTGTATGAAGCAAATATGTATTATATATACATAAAAAAGAATTGCTCATTTATATATATGACAATATATCGCATGCTTAATGGAATATTGACTTAAGTCAAAAAAGACGATTTTTGGGAAATCGCAAAAGAATGTCTTGCAATGACGACTTATCCTACTTGTCGATGCATAAAAATAAAACTGATTTATATTAATCTTTAGTGCTTGTATTTTTTACATCTTTGGTTATTTATTGATAAGGTCTGAGTAAAAAAAAAAACAAACCGTAAACAATTTATAACTATTTTTTTTCATATTATAAATACTACATTCTAAGTTAAGTCAGTTTTTTATAAAAAGTAAGCAAATATTATGGAATGTAAATGTCCCATTAAAGTCTAAGTCTGTTTCAGTTTAAACAATGTATTATTTGTAACGACTAATTCAGTATTTAGTCTGTATTGGAGTACTTTAGGAATACAAATTTAAAGATTGGGTCACTTTATTTAAGTAGAACACCAATCATAATAGCTCTTTCAGATCTTTATTTTATTCGCACTTAGTTCTTGCTTATTTACGTAGACATTAGTTGGTACAATTTCGGGAGTGCTTTGCGGTCCCACCACCATCTTTGGGACCCAAATAAACACCACCTGCCAGATGGTACACCTGCTGACTTCCGGACGGGGCACTGACGCTGGCTTTCCCTTCGGGGTTGAGTGGTCAGTCGTCAGTCGCACTCGTAAAAGCCAAACAAGCCGTTTGGCTTGTTTGGCTTTTACGAGTGCGACTAACGGCTGCATTTCGTCCTTTCCTGTTCATAGTTGTTTAACTATGAACATGAAAGGACGAAATGCACGTGTCTCAGTTAGAGCGCCGCCGCAAAACGGTGCGCAGGAGCCTCGCCCGACCGCTGTGACCTGTGGGCTAGGGCTATCGTGTCAAAGGCGGCCACGGCTGAAGAAGCGAGCTCAAACCAGAAAACTCCGTTTCGCTTCGTGGAACGAAGGCACGCTAACTGGACGCGCGAGAGAACTGGCCAAAACTCTCCACAGGCGAAGGGTGGTCGTGGCGTTCCAGCAGGGGACTCGGAGCGAAAGGCAGCAGATCCCGGCTTATTGGGAATGGCTACAAGCTGATCTACAGGGGTGCACCTAGTGGAAGAAATGAGGTGGCCGTGGTGTTGTCTGACGAGCTCCAGGATAAAGTCTTGGAGGTGAATCGCATCAGTGATCGGCTGATGTCGGTGCGAGTGCTTGTCAATGAGGTTATAACCCTCACGCTCCTCAGGCTGGGTGCAGTAACGCCGAAAGGATGTTCTTCTGGTGCCAGCTCGAAAGACTGCTTCACGGGATCCCGTTCTGTGGTTGCAGGTTCATTAGTGTTTGTTTGCTCTGACTGTTTTTCTTTAGTTACCAGAACTATGTTATATTGCGTTTGGTTCTGTTCATCACTGGAATCTGTATCGGAACTATCACTAAAAGGTCCTGAAGATGATGAGGATAATTGATGAAGATGCGGAAGACTAGGAACTTCCAAATGATTTTGTTCGACTTGGATATACTGGTATTTGACTTTGCTTTTTGACCGAGCTTTGTATGTTGGATCTTGATCCCTTAGATCAACATCGCTATTCATCAGATTTAGAATGTCTCTCATCAGTGCAATCATGGACGATTGTGGTGTTATGAAGGTGATTTTTATTGCTGACTAAAGCTGATTCCGGATTTTCAAAATATTCCTGTACGTTTGGGTAACGCTGATTTTCGGGCTTGATTGTTATATCAGCTAACATTTTTAACAATAAATAAAAACGTATTTTAGTGGTAATAAAATAAATATAAAATTATTCAAAACCCATTTTTTTTTTTTTTTTTAAAGTCGTGAAATTGTTACCTCCACTTCAGTTGATGGCACTGATTCGTATTCTTTATCTTGTATTGCCAGTTGTGGCGCCGGGTTTTGAACCTGAACAAGCGCTATCATGTTTTCGACCTATTGTATGACAATATTATCAACTTAAAATATAAATAGTAATATTATGCCTCTTGTAAAAATAAAATAATGTAGTCAGTATTTAGACCAACAATGACTTAAAATGAAACATTTTACAGGCAATAAAAAAATTACGCATTATGTTACGTTCACTTTAATCAAATAAATACTCAAGTAATGTTGCGGCTCCTAAGTAACACTAACCTCAAGTAATAAACAGACTCTTATACTTGAATTGAAAATTGAAAAGTGTTATCTTTAATAATAGATAGGTTTTAAAAGTAAACTGACTTAACTCTTAATATGCCTCGAGAAATATAACGACGTTCAATTATAAACTGGCGTAAAACTGAATGTTTCACGTAATATATTACTAAATTTTGTAGAAAACAGATCTAAAATTTAATTAGTCAATATAAGATTACACAATTTAATAAAACTTACCTTTGAATTTACTTTTAAACACACACAACAACGATTGGGTCTTCGTTCAATAAAACAAAAATAGCCTCACTGCACAGGATGTCGGACACAAACTGACATGAGTCGCTATTCGACTATAACAAGATGAGAAATCGCACAAAAGTGAAATATGGGGCGGCAACCGGTAATCAAACCGGTAGGCGGTAGAGGGCGCTAAAAGAAGCTTGTATCTGTACGTAACTCAATTACTTAATAATGGGTCACTGTTCCATTAAGCATGCGATATATATCTTTTGATGTAGATGGTTTTGACATCTGAACAGGTCTTAATGCTGTTTTTTCTATACTGAATTTTGAGCATGACAGTCCTGTAACAAACAATAAAATAACATGGATTAAAAAAATTAATTGTGGAAAGTAAAATAGAAACACTCTGTAATTATATGACTACATATAGAAATTATGGGTCATATAAATATCTATTCAGATGCTTTAGACATTCTCATTGTACGGACGACAGCAACTCACTCTACTACAATCTGTCAGATTTCCTTATTAAAATTTCAACTTCTGTCATTTTATGATTTGAAATTTGTTTAAGTACTTTAAATCAAAAATAAAATGACTATTTCTTTTTCATCATCATGATCATCAACATCAACTCTCTTAGACTTAAGGTATTCTTCAAGGTAAACAGTAACCTTAATTTGTGTATTTTATTGTAACTAACCTGGCATGTTCTTCGTTGGTACAGCTCCTTTAGCAAGTCTGTTATTCCGGCACCAATATTTTGGTTCGAACTGAACATGACAGACGCGGCAGTTGCAGAATGTTACCACCAATAGAGTAGACCCATGTGTTAAATAGCTGCTTATCCTTATCTGAATTAGGGAATTTATGAAAATTCCCCGGCCCCGCGGTGTCTGGAAAAAGGGGGCGCATGTTAGTATTCAGTACAGACATGACAAAAACG
>JADWQK010000520.1:0-79551 GCA_017933935.1 Sesamia nonagrioides | reverse complement strand
GTATACCTATATAAGAATAGAGTCTATTTCTTATATATATGCATTAGTATTGCTAGTGTTTCTATTTATTGTCGGAATGCCATCACTATCATTAGGTATCGTCCATCGAGCCTTTTTCCTACTATGTTATGGTCATTTGACCATACCCGACTGGAATCCTCCACTTAGCCGGATACAGGTATTTAATATTATAATGGTATTAATATTCAATACCGGTCATTTATATAGCCATTGCATATCTGACCTTCACAATTCAGTTACAGGGTAAAACGAAACCACTTGGTAAAGCTGGTTGTCAGATTGGGCATCTGACGACCCCTAACGATTGTCAAAGATCCTTTTTTTTGTTAGGATAGGATATCATCAAATGACTTCTCCCGCTTTGGGCGGAGCGGAAGGGCGTGTCAGACTTTTACCGACTAAAATTTCTTCACTTGCCTGTGCTACGGCCAGGGCCACGGTTTCTTGTTTAACCGACCCGCAACCCTGGCGCAGGAGGCATCGGTCTTCGTGGACCCCGTCACGATGTGCTGACATCTCTTTGAGGCGCGCGTGAAACACAACGCGCTGTCGACTCGGGCCTGGTTCTTACCGGGCGGCGAGCAGCCCACTGCTCACCCGCCCGCAGGTCCGCGCCTACGGTGGCCGGGAGTTAGGTGTCGTCTCCCGACCAGGGCGTCTCCTGACTGTCAAAGATCCTCGAATGACAGCCACAAGCAGGGGTTTAACGTGCTTTTCGAGGCATGGAGGGGTCTTGGTATGTAAGGATTAGCACATATCTGCGGACCAATCAATCATGGTACCATAACGCATTATGATAAAAAATGTCATATCATAAACCTTTTTATCGTCCCACTGCTGGGCACATGTCCCCTCTCTTACAGAGAAGGATTGAGCGTAATCACCACGCTTGCTCAATGCGGGTTGGCGATTTCAGACTTAAAGTCCAGGTTTTCTCAAGATGTTTTCCTTCACCTTTTAATCAGTCATTGGTGTCCAAGATATTCTTAGAAAGAATATATAACTTAGAAAAGTTACATTGGTACTTGCCCGACTTGGAATCGAACCCACACACTAGGCCACCACGACTTAAAAAATGTTTATACACTATATTTTCTGAAAACAGTTTGTTCAGAATCGTTTACTGAATCGATTTATATCATTTTTAATATATAGTTAAATTTTATCCCAGAATTAATTAAAACTACGGAAATTATTGTCATTATAAACCTGTCGTTTGTTCAGACTTTTAAAATCGCAGTCTCAGTTGTACAAATTTAATCATTCAATGCAAAATGAAGAGAAAAATCCATATTCCAAGTACGTTAAGGTCTTCGTTCTCCAAGAATTGGTATAATTTTTTTTTTCTTTTATACATGTTAAATTAAAAATTCAGTGTATGTGATTATAACATAATATTCTAATTGGGGTGTTTGAGGGTATGCGTTAATTACATTGCATGTTGTATGTTGTATAAATAAATACACAAGCTAATCGAAAGACCCGTTACGTACGTAATGGGAAAGTGTCTTTCAAGCGAAAAACCTTTGTGGCAAGAACCAGTTGTGTGCTCATTAGCAAGCATTTAACTAAATTCTACTTCCCTAATAGGGCGAGATTATGTACATATGTAGTTTGACACAGTTACCGACTGGATTGTGTGTTCAAGTACTGTCGGTTACAATAGGGTAGTTGACTAAAAAAAAACTAACTAGTCCGTCAGTCAGATTTCTAAAAAAAAACCTACATACGTATTTTTTCTTTTTCATATTTTTAGTTTCTTAATTATTATAAACTAGTGCTTGACTGCAATCCCGCCTGATGGTAAGCAGTGATGCAATCGTTGATGGTAAAGCGCACTAGTTTATTAACTCGTGTGACGTCACTCCTTGTTATACTCTTTAGCAACAAGTGACATCACCAGCCTCCACTCCTGATCTTTGATGCCTTTTATATTTGTCAATTTTTATTGATTTGATAAAACAAAATATACGTATCCAATATTTTTCTATAGTCTGAATGACGGACTAAATAGAATCCATTTTTTTTTACCCAGGAAACACCCCTATTGTTTTATCTAGGTAGGTACATGAAAGTCATTAAACTTTCATCTAATAAAGACAAAGTTACGGTATTATACGGTTTACAGTACCCTGACAGCATAACTCAAGATGAGTCATAATCTTAATGATTTTGAAGGATATTAATTAATCCATTGCTTCATACGTTCGAAAAAAAAATTCTGCTCAACGTAAACAACGCAAACCAATGAATTCGTTTAATTTAAAACGCTTTTCAGTTGAAGGCTTAAAAAAATGTTGTAAACATAGTTTTAGTAACGATAGTATATGGTATACAGACCTCCGAATTGGATTTTCGTCGGCAAATATAAAGAGTGAGCTGGGCCCTGGAGTAGCGGGCTGGTGCGCGCCGCCCATGGTATCAGCTGGCGCCGCGCGAGCCTGCGCCCCCGCCGCCTCCTGCGCTGCCGCCAACCTGGAACGTAACATTGTATAGTTAGAAAAACTGAACCGCCTTCGATGGTATGTGCTCCTTGTACATCAGTAGCTGACTTTTGTGTCGGCTTAGCATCTCAATTTGCAGGTACTGACAGGTTGCTGTTGTGCGAAGGTAAACTTTGGTGTTTAGGGCGGTGCTGAGGCTGCCCCGTCACAGCAGCGCCTCGGGCATGTTCGCGGCGACGCGTGTCGACTGCTTTCACGCGACAATGCGCAAGCAGTGCGCGTCTCTGGTGCACAGAGTGCGGGGCAGCGCTAACACGGTCCTCGCGATTGATTGTCAACAGACCAGATTGCCTTTATATCCAGCAATGCTGCGGCAGACATTTTGCTGCCATATGAAGTTGTTGTTTGAATTTTGTTTTTTTTTTCTTGTACTATTTTTATTTTGACCTGTGTAAATTTACTTAAGGATATTTTTTCGCAATAAATGATTCGATTTGAAATAATAAATGAACAGGCACATGAATCTCTTTTGCTGATATGTGCTTTTAGTACAAAGGAAATATGTTTTTGTGTTGATCTTATACCATTTGGCAGGGCTGGACAAGACGATGTGATGCAATGACTACAGGCATATATAGCAGGTATATTCTTCTCGGTGGTAGGCCATAACATCGGCTGCCGGCGGAAGTTACCACCCACCAGACAAAGTCTTGCCGCCAAGCGATTCGTCGTGTTCCGGCATGATGTCTGGTGAAGCCGTACGGAGGACGGGTCTGAGCAGTTGTGTTGCGATGTGTGGCGGGTACGATGCGCCAAATGTTGTTGTCTCGGGAATTTGGTCGTGGAGAGTCTCCAGATCAATCTCCCTCTAGCGCAGCATCGTTTGGTCGTGTTGGTCTTGGGTTTAACATTGCATCACCTCGCTCAACTGCCGTCATCCTTCCTATTCTAAAGTTTTTTAAGTGAATAGGCTTAATAAACTAGTGCGCTTTACACTCAACGATTGCATCACTGCTTACCATCAGGCGGGATTGCAGTCAAGCACTAGTTTATAATTATTAAAAAAAAAAAAGGTATAAATTATTAATCCGTTGCGCCGTAGCGTGTTACAATATCATTTAACAGTTCTGTGCATACTGGGAAGGTTCGAGTAGTTAATGATATCATTATCAATGAAACTCCAATGTCCTGTTAAATATAAAACAATGTCAAATTGTGAAATATTAATAGCGTTACGTAGCGAATATTTAGAAGTTTCTTTGATAGCTTTTAGTAAACAGTAACATTATAAGATTTTTTGATGAATTTAAACAATCAAAGAAAATTACACGATAATATGGGAAGAAAACCCATTTATATAGGCCTTATTATACCTTAAAATCTATACATGAACTTATAATTTAACTCGGTAAACTGCTTTCTGACCTTCAAAGCACGAAAATCTGAAAACCGCGGAAGCCGGAATCTTTTTTGCATACACACAATTACCATTGTAATTGTATTACACCATGTACTGGCATACTATATATTACGTGTGTGGCAAAATTGAATAGACAGCATGCAAAATCTAGGTCAGTAATTCAGGATAGTGCAGAAGGTTGATTCCTTTAAATCGATCGAAAACGCACACACGCATGGATTAGCTTCATGCACAGCGTAAGCGAGCGCACTTGCTAAAGGCATTCTTATAGAATTTGACTAAGAAACTTCTACATAGAATGCTATTATATCAATTAATCTGTAGAGTCAGATCGGTACTGCGTGATGTAAAAATAAGTCGAGACCGGATCGAGGGAACAGATGACAGCCAGTGTGCTGATTTTTTGAGGCCGATATCTTAAAGTGTTATTAAGCACCTACTCATAGGGTTTCCTTTAGTCCTTTTACCATCGCATAACTGCCAAGAGTACCAGATAGAAGTGGGAACATGTCACATGCAGCCGTCGAGAAAATGCATTCCTGAAATATTTAATTGTAGAAACTGACAAATATCAACCTGGTAAAAACGTATTAATTTGTATAAAACTGACAGATTTCAGGAACAAATTTGCTCATTGACCACACTGTAAGTAACATATAAGACCTGGGTTTGAGATCGCCGTACGAACACAAATATGTATGCGTAGGTACGTTGGTTTTGCATGTCATTTGAAGCGGGCCTTCTGTAATATTCCGTGGCACTACGTTAGTATAACTACCGACTTCAACACGTGACGGTACAAATGGGAAGCTACGGTTTCAGTACATTAAATTAATTAATATCCCAGTTTTCTACTGTAATCAGAAGCTTTGATAGGCAAATAAACAATGACACATGGCACGCAATTAATTTACAGCAAATTTTTAGATTCATAGGGAGTTAGTACTTTTTAAAAAGTCTAATGCTGATAGAAATAGCAACTAACCATTTAGCAAGCCGGGCTCTCGGATCTCATGACCCTCTATTCAGATCAAACGACTCAAAACGATGATAACACGTTCAATTCAATAAAATAAGAGGAATCGGATTCTCTCAATACCATTTTTGATGCGTTCACATTCGGTTCCCAAATCGGGAGTGTGTCTCGTTCAGCTAATGTGACTGACCTCTTGACTTGTTCAGATGTAGGTCAGCAGAACAACTAAATAAAGAAAACTGTTAAAAGTTGACGTTCATTTGTTTTTGGCTGATATTTCTAGATTTTTCTATTACGTGACATTGCGCTGTAGATATAATTTTTAAGCAGACTTTTGTAAATTCATAATATAGGCAAGGCTATATTCAATTCCATAGACAGTACTATGAAGAGTTAGATAAGTCATTGCTCCTGTGTTCACTTGCACACCATCTCTTCTTCAATTTGAAGTTTTGTTTTTCACGAAAATAATATCGTAAGACATTCAAGTTACGTACCTATTTATGAATTGTCTTTTGCGTCTATGTAGTGGCTTTCTGGCCGTGTGTCTGTGTGACCCCGTTAATCGTCTAAATTATATAATACTAGCTGTTACCCGCGACTCGGTCCGAGTATTGATATAAAATAAGCGTCTGTTAAAATAATAGGAGCAATATATACGTTCGCGTTTGCCTCCGTTTTCTCAACATTTTTTGTTACTGCTCTGTTCCTATTGGTCATAGCGGGATGTTATATGTCCTTTCTCAGGCTCTATACTATCTATGTACCAAATTTCATTACAATCGGTTCAGTAGGTTAGGCGTAAAAGCCGGACAGACAGATACTTTCGCATTTATAATATTAAGTATGGATTAATGTTGCTGTATTACAGATCGTTTAAAATTTAATTGTTAAATGTTCATGAGTATAATCTATACTAATATATAAAGCTGAAGAGTTTGTTTGTTTGTTTGTGCGCGCTAATATCAGAAACTACTGGTCCGATTTGAAAAATTCTTTTTGTATTGGATAGCGCATTAAATCCGGGAAGGCTTTAGGCTATTTAATATCACGCTACGACCAACAGGAGCGGTGCGTATAAAAAAAAATGCGGGTGAAACCGTGTGGCGCAGCTAGTTATTAATATTAAATTTACATGTCCTATCCTACTTCCTACTACAATATTATAAACGCGTAAATTTTTGACGAAAGATGGAAGGATATTTGTTACTTTTTCACGCTTAAACTACTGAACATGATCAAACTGGATCTTACTTGAGTTAACTGATATTCACACGAGATTGAAAATTCTGCGGGTGAAATCGCATAAATAAAACTCGATGTTTTATCAAGCCGAAAACACATAGGTTTTTTTTTTTTAATCTAGTGCTTAAGTTAGAGAGAGGAAGTTAGAAAATAGGTATTTGAAGAAACTATTGCCGTCGTGCAGCTTCCAACTTCTCCCGGTAAGGTGCGAAAATAACAGTTGCAGCTCAGGCTGATTTTACCTACAAAAACGTTGACTAAAAGACGCTTCGTATTCCGCTGTTTTCTTTTTCTAAACAGGACAGATCTGAATTATTTTTATATCAAAATTTAGAGGAAAAATATACCTATGCTTCTATTATTTTCTTTTTTGTCAAAAACTTTTCAGATTGTCTAATAGTCGTCTGAACAACGCGGTAAAAATGGGTTAGTTTTCGCGATTTTGAAGTATCATATTTCTTTTATTAATTAAGTTTCGGAAAAAATCAAACGATACGGGGAGATTCAATTCCTGCCACACAAATATTTGTGTGGCCTACTGGTAATTGTTCCAGGTCTGCCGGGTTTGTGTGAGTTTAAATGTTTACAAACGCATGTTTAAAAAAAAAAAATCACGGTGTAAAATTGGAGAAAAAAAGAAATTGCTCTAAAAGCATTATCCACGAAGAAAACAGCGGAATACGTTTGTATAGAGAAAGCACGACTAGAGTTGCCTCATCCAGGCTGATAGTAAGCAGTGATGCAATTGTTGACGGTAAAGCGCGCTAGTCTATTATGAGCCTATTCACTCTAGTTTTGCAGATACTAACTTTATGCTAGTTATAAACCTTAACTAGATGCCATTTGGAGGATTGCGTGTCTGTTTTTAATAAAATAAACAACACGTTTTAATGCCAACTATAGGTTTTTAATTTCGTCGGCACGGTTGGCGCAATGGTCGAATGATCGACTGCTGCGCCGTGTGTCTCGGGTTTGATTTCCGGACAGAACAAATAATTGTATGGCCTACAGGTAGTTGCTCTGAGCCTGGCTGTTTATGTATGTAAGTTTAAATGTTTGTAAACGCACCCACAATACAGGAGAAATTCCTAGTGTGGGCCAATGTGTTTTTTTTTTTATTGTACTGATTCGTTAAGCAGAAGTAAGTTTGAAAATAGAACTTTTTAAAATTAATAATAAGTATGTAATTTATTTATATGTCTAGATACTACGTAATCTTATTATAGAGTTGAAAATGATGATGAAATGATCTGAAATAAGGTTTATTTGTGATAGTCGATACGGGTAGGTAGTCAGCAGTTGATTAATCTGACCACTAGTCATACCAAGGGGTATCATTTTGGCAGCGGGAATCCCAGTGCCCTCACGCCACTAGCCGCCGCAGGAGACGCCATGGTCCGGAGACGACACCGAACTCCCAGCCACCTTAGGCGCGGGCCTACAGGCGGTGAGCAGTGGGCAGCTCGCGGCCTGGTAAGGACCAGGCCCGAGTCGACGGCGCATCGTGTTTCACGCGCGCCGCAAAGTGAAGTCAGGTCATCGTGACATCCACGAAGACCGATGCCTCCTGGGTCACGGTTGCGGGTTGGTTAAACAAGAAACCGTGGCCCTGGCCATCGCACAGGCAAGTGAAGAAACACGGGTGGGTTTTAGTCAGTAAAAGTGTGACACGCCCTTCCGCTCCGCCCAGAGCGGTAGAAGTCATTTGATGATTTCCCATCCCAACAAAAAAAGGGCGTATTATTTTACCCAGTAACTGATAGTTAAAGTCAAAAAGGCGGATGCTGCATGTAAAATACAAATATTAATAGATTAAAAAAAGAAAAAAACATCCGCTTCCATCAACTAGACAAAGGGAAGGCTCCTAATTGCATATAAAACTTTTCCTAGACAAGAAAACTGATAGTTAAGAGTTAACCTAAATAAATATGAAAAAGTCTAGTCCGCCCTGCCCAGAGTGGGAGAAGTCACTTGATGATTTCAAATTAAAACAAAAAAGGGCGTATCATTTTACCCAGTAACTGATTGTTAAATTCAAAAAGGCGGATGCTGCATGTAAAATATACGTATTAATAGATTAAAAAAAAAAAAAGAAAAAACATCCGTCTCCATCAACTAGACAAAAGGAAGGCTCCTAATTGCATATAAAACTGTTCCTAGACAAGAAAACTGATAGCTAAGAGTTAACCTAAATAAATACGAAAAAGTCTAGTGCACTCCGCCCAGAGCGGGAGAAGTGATTTCCCACCCCAACAAAAAAGCCAAATCATTTATATATTAGTGTCATTATTCCGTTCCTAAAAACTAAAAAGGTGCCGTCTTGTATCAAAAACTCTACAAACTAAACGTCATTCAAATCAATCACAGGTAAAAGACAAACCACGCTTATTTGGTCCTAATGAAAACTTAACACAATTTTGATTAAAGAACAGGCACCCGAAAACCTCATGAACACAATGGAGAGACACGGGGTACGGTGCGGGAGGTGGAAAAGAGGGGGGTCAAACGGAGGCAGGGATGGTAGGGGTCGAGTGATCGGCCGCGACTAAGGACTTCGGCGCATCTTGCCCTTCGACTGCCTCATTAGCTAGAACACTCGAGTTATTGTCGTCTGGATATGAGAATAGGGGGGAAATGTCGATCTTATGTTACTGGGCCGAACGTGTTGGCATAGAGGTAAAGTGTGTGCTTGCCTTTTGCTTGCGATAGTTACGTCAATGAATGTTCGCTGTGCTTTGTTGGTAGGAGTGATTCGCATTGATTTCTGAGCGGTATTATTAGTTCTAACACTACGTACTTATGCAAAGTCGATAGCCTTGGAAGTTTTTATGCAATGAGACAGAAATATTGTTGTTAGTTAATAGAGCTTTCAGGTCATATTGTAATGTTATGTAAATCTCGTAATTCTCGTAATCGAATAAGGATATCGACTTGGGATAGTCGTGGTGGCCTAGTGGTTAAAACATCAGCCTCTCATGTATGAGTGTGCGGGTTTGATTCCTGGTCAGGCAAGTACCAATGTAACTTTTCTCAGTTATATGTACTTTCTCAGTATATCTTGGACACCAATGATTGATTAAAAGGTGAAAGAAAACATCTTGAGGAAACCTGGACTTAACACAATCATCGGAAATCACCAACCCGCATTGAGCAAGCGTGGTGATTATGCTCAATCCTTCACTGTAAGAGAGGAGACCTGTGCCCAGAAGTGGGACGATAAAAATGTTGATGATGATGCTGATGATGATACAAGTCTATAGGTATATAAATGAAATGAAATCATTCACAAGCGGAAAAGGAAAGATATCACAAACAAACACATCATAAAGGGAAAGATGCGATAGAGTGTGTTGATTAGAAACTCACTTCTGCAAGCACACTTCACATGACGTAACTACAGGGAAGCAAAAGCAAACAAACAAGTCGCTTTTCCTTAAACTGCTAGATACTAATATTATAAATGCAAAAGTATCTCTGTCTGTCTGTCCGGCTTTCACGGCAAAACAACTGAACTGATTATAATGAAATTTGATACACAGATAGTCTAGAGCTTGAGAAAGGACATAGGCTATATAACATTCCGCTATGACCAATAGGAGTGGAGCAGTAACAAAAAATGTTGCGAAAACGGAGGCACACGCGGTCGTACATATTGCTCCCATTATAACAGGCGCTTATTTTCTATCAACACGCGGGCGGAGTCGCGGGCAACAGCTAGTAAATAATAAATAAATAAATCAATACGTTCATTTTTTATTAGTGGAATAAAATTGACTTCTAGATTGTGTATGGAAGAAGTGTTAAATATTCAAAATCATAATCCTTTGAATAAAATGATTTTTTTATGGAAAAACCAGCCTTGAGTACCTATGGGTCCAAATATAATTAACTTCTACAGATGGCTACGGCCTCCGAGAGAACGTGTTTCTGCTGCCAGTGAGACAATTCTAATATTTAGCTAATAAAGATAAAAATCGTAAAATACGTTATCATTTTTATTACTTAACAAGTGTCAAAAATGCATTATCATTTATCTTCGGCCGCACTGTAAGTTTGAATTCCACACAACCCTTAATTATTGCCTAGCTCATTGATAAGTGTTAAAAAAAAAGGCGATTCTTGACCGACCTCGACCTTGTTGAAGGTGCACAATAACTTTTAAACATACCACATGAGAATTATTCCACATTCGCCCGACATTGGATCCAAAAACCATGTGTTGTATTTATTTATTCTTTTCTTCGGAGCGTGGGACAGCCCCTAGCTAGATGAAAGCCCACAAGAAATCGCCTAAGACAGAATGGACACGGAAGGCGTAGGGGCGCAAACTGTGAGAAGTCTGTCATATCTACCACTAGCGGTCGCCAGCGACTTCGTTCGCGTGGAGGTAGTTATGCTCCGCTTCTATTGTTCGCAGCGTGATGTTATATTCTTGATGTTGCCTTCATGGATTAAAGGGCTATTCAACGCAAAAGGAATTTTTCGAATCGGACCAGTAGTTCCTGAGATTATCGCGTTCAAACAAACAAACAAACTCTTCAGCTTTATATATTATGTATAGATTGGGCTCTGATAGGATAAACGTTTGTCCATCAGGTAATGAATCCATGATTGATTCATTAATAAGCTGTTGAAGATTTTATTGCCAGCCGTTTGATAAAGCAATGTAATTATAGTGCTTACGTTGGCAAGCTTCCAGGGCTTGGGCACTATACCAGTCTTAAATGAGACGCCATACAAGTGTATCAAAACAGAAGACCATTCGGGCGCACAAGTATTAAGGACAATTGCTGGTACACAGCATCAGGCATCTGGTCAACTAGTCTTATTCACGTCCAGACGATACAGTAGTCTCTGAACCTCCTTATTCCTAATATACACCTCGGGAATTGTAGTGTGGCAATGTGGCAAATTCGGCGGAGTAACACTGATAGTAAAATCTGAGGTTTTGATATGTATGTAATTCATAATAAAGTTTTGCGTACATTAAAATATGATGTCGGAAAAAATCATGCCGACTGGGAGTTTTAGACAGTTCAACAACATTCATTGCGTTATTTCCGTTGGTGAGTAGACCCATTTTTCGAACATAAAGAGCTTTGGATTAGCAATTGGTGTGTACGCAAGGAAGGTAGGATTCGCTAAAATGATTTTAAAGCCAGTACACTACTACCGCTTTATAATATTGATACATCATTTAGTTACCACCTAATAACTTAGTATTCATTTATCATGTTGCACACTGTATAATTCTTAAATTGCGCCGTTTCTTTCAACTTTAATGTATTTAGTTTGAAAAATAATTATAAACTAGTGCTTGACTGCAATCCCGCCTGATGGTAAGCAGTGATGCAATCGTTGATGGTAAAGCGCACTAGCTTATTAAGCCTATTCACTCAAAAAAACTGAGTGAATAGGAAGGAAGACGGCAGCTGAGCGAGGTGATGCAATGTTTAACCTAAGAACACGACCAATGATGCTGCGCCAGAGGATGATCTGGAGACCCTCCACGACCAAACTCCAGACACAACAACATTAGGCACATCGTACCCGGCACACATCGCAACACAACTGCTCAGACCCGTCCACCGTACGGCTTCACCAGACATCATGCCGGAACGCGACGAATCGCTTGGCGGCAAGACTTTGTCTGGTCGGTGGTAACTTATGCCGGCGGCTGATGTTGTTGCCTACCACCGGGAGAAAATGGAAAAATGTCTTAACGATGCGTAACGTGCGTGATCCATTGTCGGTAATTTTCGCTCAGTTGCTGTAATTACTTTATGACGTTCAAATTGAGGTAAAATAAATAAAAATACTTATGATAAATTTAATTTAAGTAAGACAATAAAAAACAAAAGAAATCTACTTACGACATGTTATAAGCACATTCATTTGGCAACTGACATTTATCGTGACACACTGATGTTGGTTTACTTAATTTAAATTATTCCATAAACACTATTTGTCGTCACTAAATATAATCTTGTTTTGTGTCGATAGTGCAAGAGTTTAAACTAATTATATATGAATACCCTCCATGTGGCGGCATCTAACAATAATCTGATTTAGTAAACTACCCGCGTTTATAAAACACTAAAATGTACTTGATTAAATTTAGTCATAGAAACATACTAATGGACATGCCGTACGCTTATAATCTGCAGTGATTTTTTGTTTTGAATAGAGTGAGAGAGATGGCCTATGCTTTCGGTCTAGCACCACCTGTTTCCTTATAGATGATTGAGGATTTTGAGGTAGATAAAAGTAGACGAAACTTCGTTTCCTCTCTTTCTTTCGGACTGCCACAATTCTCATCTCTAAGGCATGTCCATTAGTATAAACGTCGATGCGTTTAGTAGTGGTGTGTTGCCAGTATAATAAAAGTGAAATTAACTATTATGTCGAATGTATATTCGTATTATTGATTCAGTGGAAAATAAATTACAGGTTTTAACTTATCACATCACTCGTATTATTGTAAAAATATTAAGTAAGTATAGAAACTTTGTCATTACGTTCAATTACACAGCGTACTTTAACAAACTTATACGGCAATGCGTATAATATATCATGGTAATAAAAACAGTTACAATATTTTTCTTTATATATCGAGGTCAAAGTGTATCCCAGATATCTAAATTACAGACACATGAGATTTTGTGCCAAGTTGTTCACAGTGTTAAAGATAATGCGTGGTTATGGCTTATAGTTGCCATGATATCGCCAAGTTTCGTTTATTTAGGGATTTACAATGAGATATATTTGGCCACTTTCCATTTGTCCGATTTTCATGAGGCAACGTTACATTTTGGCGAGTCGATCAATTCATGTAATTAATATATTTATAGTGTGGCCGCATTGTGCTATAAGAGAATGTGTGTCAATGTGTTTTTTTATAGAGTTTTGAACTTATATAACGTTATTTTTACTTTATGCGAAACCTGAATATAGTTTGTTCAGAATAAGCAACTGAATCGATTCCAATCATTTTTACACCATGTTATATTTTACCCAAATACATTTAAAAAATTATTGCAGTATGGTTACCGAGTGCATAACACAGCTGACGGTAGATCATAGTATTAGGAGCGTGCGCATAGCTGGACAGGGCCTCCCTCGCGCTGCGCCGCTGTAGCCGCGGGCGGGCGAGCGGTGCGTTGACCATATTTTTGTTGGGACAACCAAATAAGACAACAAACTCATAACTTAGTGCTTTCTCATGATATCTTTTTAAAATTTTGTACATAGATTCTTTACTTATAAATCTTGGACACATTTTTCGGGTATCGCATAAAAAAATATCGTTGTATATAATTAAACAAACGGACAGTATCTGCGTAGTTTTTTGCCAACTATATTGGCGTCGGCTACCAGTCTTATCGGAGGCATTTTACATGGAGCGACAAAGCTGTCACTCCATGTAATATACTGGTATTCAGGTAGGTAGATAGGTTATGGAGGTCAGATAAGCAACTGACCTCCATTACGTATCGAAACATTACGATATGTACACCAAAAATGTAAACAGATATGAGCTTCTGGAAAAATAACTAACTGTGCAATGAGTAGTTTGCCTAATGCTGAGTTTAGTTTTGATGTAAAGCCTAATTTGATGATGTTTTTTTTTAATAAGTATATAATAGTGTTTGACCGCAATTCTGCCTGATGGTAAGCAGAAATGCAGTCGTTGATGGTAAAGCGCGCTAGTTTATTAAGCCTATCCACTCAAAAAAACTGAGTGAATAGAAAGGACGACGGCAGTTAAGCGAGGTGATGCAATGTTAAACCCAACAACATGACCATCGATGCCGCGCCAGAGGGTGATTGATCTGGAGACCCTCCACGACCAAACTACCGACACAACGACATTGGCGCATCGTACCCGGCACACGTTGCAACACAACTGCTCAGACCCGTTCTCCGTACGGCGTCACCAGACATCATGCCGGAACACGACGAATAGCTTGGCGGTAAGACTTTGTCTGGGGGGTGGTAGGTAACCTCTGCCGGCAGCCGATGTTATGGCCTACCACCGAATATACCAATATCATAAAACCATCTGATCGCTCTTACCGATAATACCGCCTATAATCGATAATCTTCATATTTATGTTCGTAATTTATATGGTGTACCTACATAATAAAGAGTAATCTATTTTACTCTAACATCACGGCTGTAATTTCCGAATGATTAAGTGGAGGTGTACATCCAAAGGGCGATGAAAAGACCTATGCTCGGAGTTTCTCTGCGTGATCGAATCAGAAATGAGGAGATCCGCAGAAGAACCAAAGTCACCGACATAGCTCTTCGAGTCGCAAAAATTAAGTGGTAGTAGGCAGGGCACATTGCTCGTAGAACCGATATCCGATGGGGTAGTAAGGTTCTGGAGTGGCCACGTACTGGAAGACCCAGCGTAGGGAGGCCCCCAACAAGATGAACCGATGACCTGGTGAAGGTCGCGGGAAGCCGATGGATGCGGGCAGCACAAGACCGGTCATTGTGGAAAGCCTTGGGGAAGGCCTTTGTCCAGCAGTGGACCTCTATAGGCTGAAGAATAAGACAAGAAGAAGAAGTACATCCATGTTTAGTAAGTTATGTTTAATTATTTAGAAGCCGGCACGACCGACATTCAAAAAAATTCCCAGACTGTGCTCTTCATACTCAAAAATATCGTAGAAAACAACTAAATTAAGAAAATGTTTGAAAAAGTTAAGTTTAATAATGCTATGAGAATGTACAGCATTGCACTTGAGAAACCTTCCTTCGATGTTGGAGTGATGGACGACGTCATCGAGGCAGGCCTAAGAAATGCTGGCATGATGATTTGAATTCGTTCCTGACGAATTAACTGTAGAAAGCACAACACAATTTGAGTGTGTGTGATTTTTGTTTTGCAATTTGAGTGTCTTCAAGGTGGCTAGAGTGAATAGGCTCTTAATAAACTAGTGCGCTTTACCATCAACGATTGCGTCACTGCTTACCATCAGGCAGGATTGTGGTCAAGCGCTGGTTTATAATATGTAAAAAAAAAAAAAAAAACACAAGGAATACTTTTGCTCCGCTCCATGAGTTAAATAGTAAAATGGTGATAAAGTGGTGGTTAGCGGCTACCTACATATGTATAAGACAACGCTTTAAACAACCTCATTCTTTTTAAAAGTCGTTGAAGAGCACTCAATAATATTGCTATATATTTTTGTATGTAGGTAAATGATCAGAAGGGAAATTTTCGTAATTTTAAAGTTAAGACTTACATGGTGCAATTTAATTGCCTATCTTATATATAACTGGCTTCAATTAAGTTGAAGCAACAATAACAGTTGCATTGTCTGAGCACCATTTAGACGATGCAAGTTATTTGTTGCATCAATTTTATTGTATGTCATAGGCAGTTAAATTGCACCGTGTAAATAAGCCTTTAGACCTCAGTCTCTATCTATCGAAAATACCTATAGTTCTCGAGTTTTTAGCATTTGTTCATTGAGAAATCCGTCAATTGCGTAGCAAACTATCAATGGCAATCAGTTTCATTTTGACAGTTCAACTGCATTCATTGCGTAATTTACCTTGTTGAGCAGACATATTATTCAAACATATGGAGCAATGGATTAGCAATATGCTTCAAAATGATTCCAATTGATAGTATTAGTGTGTTACGAAATTAGAGTGCTGGAATAAGACTATAAAGTCATATGAGTCAATTATTTCAATATTCAATAATGTATTACTGTAAATTGTTGCCATGCCACATAAAAAAATGTATTCTGAAGAAAATATTGATGTTTATAAAACCATTATTCATCCAGGTAAAGTGAACATTGACCACTTTCACAAACCCCACTCGGAAAACATCCGTTTCCAACCATTTCTTCATTAATTCTCCATAAAGGTATATTCCAATATCGCTCAACATCGTTTACGAGTAATAATAAAGTTGTGAGCTATTTTTAGACAGCAAGACATTTGTTTCTACCTACAGAACCACAAAAAAACATTATCATATACGAATGACGTAGTAGTTACAGAAGGAATCAATCTTGTAAGTAAATTTCACAGTGGGGTCAATGTACTCTGTTAAGCTGGTGAACTTATAACAAAGTAACTTTAGATGGTCAGTTACAACTTCAAATGTAATGTACAGAGACATACAGTATCATTCAACAGATTTTTACTATATTACATTTAAAAACGCATAGATTTATATACAATCGAAGAATCTTTCTATACACTGTGATAGGGTAGTGCTGACACCCCAATTGTAACCATGGTTGCATAATATGAAAATTTTCGTAGAGTAACAAGTGTGAATATAAAAAAATGTGTTTATAGTATTTGTTAGTGGTAGTGGTAGTGGCTGGCGGAGAACTGCTCAGGATCAAGCTTGTTGGCGTGCCACGAAGGAGGCCTATGTCCAGCAGTGGACGAGTAGAGGCTGATGATGATAGTATTTGTTATTAAAACATATGACCGAGCAGAGGTTCCATATAATAATAATAAACGTTTATTTTTTCCACCACACAATTAAACATAAGTTTAACACAAAATTAAGTATACAAGATATAACGATGTAGTGGAAACTGGAGCCTGTACTAGGACAACCTGTGTTACAGGTCTCCAGGCCTCCTGACTACACGGTCGTGTCACAACTAATACAAACATATACTAACAGATGACAGAGATTATGGGATGAATGAAAATTGACAAAAAAATGCAGAAATGAAAACACAAAATAATAATTGAGTAATTTAAAAGATTAGACAGCAAACTAGGGTATGTTCGTGTCGATGTTTGAGTGTGGGTGTGGATGTGTGAGTGTGGCTGTGGTTATGAAGTCTATTTGTGAAGTGTGTGTGTGTGTGTGTGTGTGTGTGAAATGAGTGTGTGTGTGTGTGTGGGTGGGTAGGACGTGTCGAGTTGTTTATTATGAGATCACTTCCAAGAGTCTCTCAGTGGCATCATAATCGTGAGATTGAAGCCAATTTTTGACTTTTGTTTTACAATTGAAAAAGGATAAGGAGTAGATAGAAATGGCTTTATTGGTTTTGTTGTAAAGATAATCTCCCAGGAAACAAAAGAATCTACGACTGAAGCTAGTTTTAAACGACTTAGATTTACAGACTGTGTGTTTGCGCCTCTTAGTGAGGATTTCAACAGGATTGTATGAAAGTTGGGTATGTTTACGTAAGATGGTATTCAAAATGAATAATTGCCGAACTGTCAGTACTTTACACTGCTCGTAAAGTTCTTTGGTTGGAAAGAGAAAGGGAAGTTTACGACTAACTTTAAGAACGGCTCTCTGAGCTCTCTCCAACTTCAGCATGGATGTCTTTGGGGCTCCTCCCCAAGCCGTTATGCAGTATGATAAGATTGACTGAACTAGTGCATAATACACGGTGTCTATAATCCTAGTTTCAGCCACATGGCGAAGGTTCTTGAAAACGTAAATCAATTTTCGTGTTCTCGTTGTAAGTAAATCTATATGTGGCTGAAAGCCAAGACGATTGTCAATCTGAATTCCCAAATATTTGATACCAGCCGTTTTTTTGAGAGTAGGACATGATCATACATGTCATCATTTCAGCTTTGGAGTCTGGGGCCCATTTACCAGTCTAAGTGTTGATTTTGCCTTAGCTTCGATATTTTACGTAAAGCGACTGCCGTCTGACCTCCGAAACCCGAAGGCGATGTCGAAGCATTGCAGTTAGACCAATTGTTGGACTTTTGAGGGCTCCAACAATCCGTAACGACTGCCATTTGATATTCGTATGGCAACCGGGACCAACGCCTTAACGTGTTTTTCGAAGCATGACCAGACCAGTGCAAATATTCATATTTATGCATACAAATATTTGCACTGTGCTGGGATGGAACCTCCTGAAGCCTACTTACGCAGCAGCCGCGTTCGCTACCGGTACGCCACAGAAGGTGTTAAAAGTATCTATAATATAAAGGCATATATACGGTTGAATTGAGTAACTTTCTCCTTTTTGTAGTTGGTTAAAAAGGGTGTTTATAGAATTTCTTGTCACAGCAACAGCAGAAATACATTATCTGTTAAAATCTCAAATATTTAGCCATCAGGGTTCCCGAGACACGAGATGATATATGCCTTTTGAAAGACAGATGGACAGTGGAATCGTGGCACTAGGTTCCCGTTTTAACAATTTGAGATCATTTTGGGTTTTCTGACGGGAAGGCACTTTTCAAGGATGATTGTCACGCTCATATTTCATCGGACTTTTAAATTATTTATAGTGTCGTTTACTAAATAAAAGTGCGTGATTTATGTAGTAAAAAGTGCATTCAGTGAATAATTCATAAAGAATATTGAAATATGGCTTTACATAAAATCTCCTAGCAGTCGGCTCACGCGGCCGTTTTTTCAATTGTCATTGGCGATATCCGCCATTATTGTGAAATAATTTTTTTAAAGAATTTCTATAATTCGTTACATGTGCTATTGGCAAAATTGTGGTATCTAACCACAGAGGCCATTGAAGAGTTGAAGTAGTATTCACTCTAAAGAAAAGAAAGAAAGAAAGAGATCATTTTGAAGAGTGTCTGCCCCATCTCCGTTCCATCATCGGACGACTCGTCGTACGGCGAGTCTCCATTCTTACATTGTTGACACTACTACGATCCGGGCGAAGTATTTTGTCGCGTCTTTTTTACCGCACACAACGAGGAATTAGAACAAACGATTTGACAGCGGCGGTGTTTCCGTCTGACTACAATTTAAGTGTCTTTAAGGCTGGAGTGAATGATCATCATCATCATCATCAACCTTTTATCGTCCCACTGCTGGATACAGGTCTCCTCTCACACAGAAAAGAAATAGGCTCTTAATAAAATAGCGCGCTTTACCATCATTGATTGCATCACTGCTTACCCATCAGGCGGGATTGAGGCCAAGCACCAGTTTATGATTACAAAAAAAAAAAAACTAATGTATAGAAAAGTGAAAACCTACGTGGTTAAAACGTAAGGCAGAACATTACTTTTCTAATGCATGATGCATGCTCTCTGCAGAAAAAAAATTAATCATGCAATTATGTACTAAATATATATGTATAATAATAGGTTAAGCGTTATAGGAGTTTTTTTTTATTTATAGTTTGTATGTATATATATACGATTTCTAAAACTCTTTCTAATAAAAAATCGAGTCTCTAGAATGTATTTTATGCAGCAATTTCACGCGAACGTTTCCGCGGACAGAAACGAGTTTGGCAGAGGCCAGAGGCCATAACACAAAACCCGCGTTGTAAATGCAACGTAATATAGACATTTTGACGTATGATATTATTGTGATTTATATTCACAAAACGCACAATAATAAGTAATAAACGAGGTACACAAACAGTAATGGAAGGATTTGGAGTTGAATCTCCAAATCCTTCTTCATATTCAAAGGTGTCATTGGTCATTGTTGCAAACGCTTACCAGCTTTATTTATTTGGTTCATAAATTTCATGGACTTTCTGCGCTACTAATTGAATGGGCTAGCTATAGCTAACTAGCTTCATATTTAGACTAGTCGTTCAGCCCTTTGCAATTCAATATTTTTCTATAAATGTTTTCTTGATATTATAATTGCTAGTAAAACATGCTATACTATCATCGTTATCAACCTTTATATCCTCCCACTGCTGGGCACAGGTCTCCTCTCATACAGAGAAGGATTAAGCGTAATCACCACGCTTGTTCAGTGTGGGCTGGCGATTCAAGTCCAGGTTTCCTTAAGATGTTTTCCTTCACCTTCAGTCATTGGTGTCCAAGATATACTTAGAAAGTACATATAACTTTAGAAAAGTTACATTGGTACTTTCCTGACCTGGAATCGAACCCGCGCACTCATAATTGAGAGGCTGGTGTTTTAACCACTAGACCACCGCGACTACCTGTTATCCATACTAATATTATAAATGCGAAAGTAACTCTGTCTGTCTGTCTGTCTGTCTGTTACGCTTTCCCGCTTAAACCTCTCAACCGATTTTGATGAAATTTGGCACAGACAATCTTTAGACCCTGAGAAAGAACATAGGCTACCTTTTATCCCGAAAAAATTTGATGTTCCCGAGGGAAGACTAAAAAGCGCGATATAACCGAACTCCACGCGGGCGAAGCCGCGGGCGGAAAGCTAGTACTATATATAGTTTATATTATGCTATGCTGTATATAGTTTATAAATTCTTGACTAAGGAGAACCCAATAATGGAGTTGAAATAAAAAATACAAGAAATAACAGCTCACGTACAGAAGATTTTATGCTTATTCTGAGCACATTTTTCAAAAGTACGTGTTTGAGGAATTTTCAATTTACTCGGGACGCGGAAGTAAGAAGTATTGTTAAGCTGGGAGTAAATGCAAGTACGAGAATTAAAGTTGGAGCAGGCTATTATGACATTTACACGGTTAATAGAACCTATATAACCTGTTTGTATAGCGGTTAAATGGTTAAGCAGAATGAAAGGTGAGCAAATTTAAAATATTCATTAAAATGTATAATATAAACTGTGATAGGTTTATGTAATTACTTATGCATAATCCATACTAATATTATAAATGCGAAAGTAACTCTGTCTGTCTGTCTGTTACGCTTTCCCGCTTAAACCTCTCAACCGATTTTGATGACATTTGGCATAGACAATCTTTAGATCCTGAGAAGGAACATAGGATACCTTTTACCCCGGAAAAGTTTGATCTTCCCGAGGGAAATCTAAAAACCGCGATATAACCGAACTCCACGCGGGCGAAGCCGCGGGCGGAAAGCTAATTAGCTTATAAAATGCCCACTGCTGTTGGTTGTTGGATACGTGCTTCTCTCTTCGAGAGGGAGAAAGCTACAATTTACCATGAGGGCGGCCCAGTGCAGGAGGTCTGTGCGGCTTGGGTAGAGCACCGCCAAGTCCTCGTGACAGCGATCGGCGGCGATCTCACGCGTCCAGCGCAGGTCCAGATCATGGTCCAGAGCGGGAGTGCATAGTAGGCCCTCACCTCCTTCAGCGAAGCAGTGATGCTGGCAAAGAAGTGGGCAGACAAAATCAAACTCCCGGCCACCGTAGGCGCGGGCTTGCAGGCGGTGAGCAGTGGGCAGCTCGCTGCCTGGTAAGGACCAGGCCCGAGTCGACGGTGTATTATGTTTCACGCGCTCCTCAAAGAGATGTCAGCACTTTGTGACGGGGTCCACGACGACGGATGCCTCTTGGGTCAGGGTTGCGAGTTGGTACACGCACAGGCAAGTGAAGAAACACGGGTGGGTTTTATTCCGTAAAATTCTGACATGCCCTTCCGCCCAGAGCGGGAGAAGCCATTTGATGATTTCTCATTCAGAATAAAAAAGGTCAGTCCAGTGCGGTTTGGTAGATGTCATACTCTTCCGATTGGTTGAATGGATTTACTTGATTTTTTATTAGAAAGCTCGTGCTTTCCGTGTCGTCCCTTTTGACAATGGTATCCACAAGAAAATCGTATAAGTCTAAAAATTTACTTTAAGTATGTGCTCGACAAATGGAAGGATAATTCAATATGACGCAAACCGATTTCGATGATTCTTTTCTGAACTAAAAGGTTTTCCTTCACCGTTTTGAGAGTGGTGGTGAAATTATTTACACAAAATAAAGCGCAGGTATGCCTGTGATAGAAACCACGACGTTCAGCTTGTTAGACCTGCAGAGTAATTGCGTAACACACTATCATTCAGTACTAATGGGTTATCATTTTGACAGTTCAACAACATTCATTGCGTTACTAACGTAGTTGACTGATCAACTACGTTAGTAACGCAATGAATGTTGTTTCCATTGCACCCTATATTTGAAAGATGTGTCTGAACACATCTTTCAAATATAGGGTGCAATGGAAACAACGACAAATGGAAGGATAATTCAATATGACGCAAACCGATTTCGATGATTCTTTTCTGAACTAAAAGGTTTTCCTTCACCGTTTTGAGAGTGGTGGTGAAATTATTTACACAAAATAAAGCGCAGGTATGCCTGTGATAGAAACCACGACGTTCAGCTTGTTAGACCTGCAGAGTAATTGCGTAACACACTATCATTCAGTACTAATGGGTTATCATTTTGACAGTTCAACAACATTCATTGCGTTACTAACGTAGTTGACTGATCAACTACGTTAGTAACGCAATGAATGTTGTTTCCATTGCACCCTATATTTGAAAGATGTGTCTGAACACATCTTTCAAATATAGGGTGCAATGGTTTAGTTATATACTTCAAATTGATAGTTATACTGTGTTACGTAATTAGGGTATGGGATTTTATTAGCTTATCTAGAAACATAAAAAAAATCTACAACTAAAAGACGATACTAAAATGTGTTTGTATTATGGTACTATGATGTCCTATGAATCCATTCGATTCTCAAATACATACAAGATATCATTAAAACCTCTTTACTTTCCCGCCATTAAGTTAAGCGACGCAGCAAACTCAACTATGACGAAAACACAAACAAAAACATGCTAAACTCGAGAAAAATGACCCAGCACGCAACGACACTGACAAATTATAATATTTCCTACACCATAGGGTTTTCCCGGCCCCATTAACATAACAGGCGGGCGACCTCGAGGCCTACATCTATAGGCAAAAAATCTCTGGGTGTCTTCCAAGGCGCCGGTTGATCTGGTTTTTTCGAAGATGAGGCAGACGAGACGGCGCCACCGCCCCGTCGAACGGGCGCCGTGCCGAACTGGGCCACCACCCTCGAACCAGAGCTTAATACCCGTTCCATTTTGGCTACAGAACTATCGCTTGAACCCGTTCGGAGTTCGAGCTGAACTTTGTAAATGGTTGTGAACCGATAATAATGGAAGATAATATAATAACGGATCTGCTGGTGCAATATTAGATAGGAGAAATACAATCTCAAAGATACTTAATTTTATATCCTTGTATGTTTCAATATAATATTGTTAAACAAAGATTCGACGATATATAATGTACTATAAGGAATAGGAATAGTTGAAGCTATATGTGGATTTGCGTCCATTTACTTTTAGATAATCGATTATCTTAAGCTACGCTTGCCGCGCTCTGTCCTTGGATGGGTGATCATCTTTACTTACTAAGACTCTTAAGAGTGGACTCTAGTGCCAAGGAATTTGAGAAATAGGTATTTGCAGAAACTATTGCCGTCGTGCCGCTTTCAACCTTTCCCCGTAAAGTGCGAAAGGGACAGTTGCAACTCAGGCTGATTTTACCTACAAAAACGTTGACCAAAAGATTTTTCATATTCCGCTGTTTTCTTTTTTCAAAACACGACATATCTCAATTATTTTTAAATCAAAATTTAGTAGATGAGTATACCTATGCCTCTATTATTTTCTTTTTTGTCAAAAGCTTAACACATTTGTGTAATAGTTGTCTGAAGATCGCGGTAAAAATGGGTTATTTTTCGGGATTTTGAAAACAAAGAAAACAGCGGCATACATTTGTATGGAGCAATTGCCACTAGAGTCCCTTAAGCCGTTGGTCTAAGCTGTCATTGTCATCTTTCACATTCAATACGCATCGTTAGACGTTCGAAAGTCTAATAACTAGTCCCACCTATGATATATTAGCCTGAGGTTTGTTAGCCAGTTACTAGATCACACAGGTAACATGGCAGTTGCTCTATGTAAAGGACATGTATTCAGCTGCCTCCGGTTAGACTGGAAGCTGACCATAACATACTTGGGAAAAGCTAGGAAGATTAAGTTTATTATTTAAATCAGTCTCGTTCTGGTAAGGTTAACTCGACCGAGATCTTGGTCTCGGGCTTGGTCTCGGTACTCTCGGCTACGAACCCAACCGAGAATTTTGTCTTGATTTTCCTTAACGAGGTCAAGGAGATTCTCGGTCATAACCGAGACTGTACGTATCTTTCTTACCCAAAATTGCAAAGAAATGTTAATTATTTTTATTCTTGGTTTTCTTCACCTTATAAGGCGCTCAGACCTGCAGTAAATAAGTTCTTACCTAAAATCAAAAGCCATTTATTGACATTAGGCCAAGAATTAGCACTTTTTAAACGTCAATATTACATAAGACCGCGCCTCCAACTAACGTAGCAAATGAGCAACTAAGCAGTTTAGTAATGCTAGACAATTGTGTGACGGAAGGCGACATTCGTATAATAAAATGTTATTTTAATTTCATTGTTAAAACACTTAATTTTGTTAAAAAGTTAGTACTGTATTAAAAAGTTAACAGCTTTTAATTTTTTTTTTTCACTCTTTGTCTATTCTTGGTCTCGGTTCTCGGTCAAAATATTATTTTACTAGCTGTGCCCCCCGGTTTCACCCGCGTAAGCTTCGAACCGAAAGAGCTCAGTTGATAAAAAATAAGCGCCAGTTAAAATACTGGGAGTAATATGTACGTCGGCGTTTGCACCCGTTTTCGCTACATTTTTTGTTCCTGCTCTGCTCCTATTGGTCATAGCGGGATGTTTTATAGCCTATGTCCTTTATTAGGCTCTAGACTATCTGTGTACGAAATTTCATTAAAATCGGTTCAGTAGTTTTGACGTGAAAGCAAAACAGACAGACAGACAAATAGAGATACTTTTGCATTTACAATATTAGTATGACTTTAGGTCAAGAACGAAAAACCTTTCTCGGTCGAGTCTTAGGTAACCTACCTAAGACAAATCCCTCTATTCATAAACGTTACTTAAAGTTAACTAGTGATTAGCGACTATTTTAATCATACATTTTTGACGTTTACACGTCACTTAACTTTAATCATCGTTTATGAATAACCTTAAACACAAGTGTTTATTTATAAACGATGATTATAGTTTAGTGTCGTGCAAACCCCAAAAATTTAGGGTTAAACAGTCGCTTATCACTAGTTTATTCTAAGCAATGTTTATGAATAAAGGGGTACATGTTTTAAAATTATATTTTAAAAATAATTTCTGAAAGTTTAGCTCACTAAAACCATCTAGTACAAAACCAAATTTTATAAATCAAAGCAATGTGAATTCTTGAAATATTTCAGCAGGCCATATTAGATAATCATATAAACTGAATCTCGAATTCCGAGTTGCAGTATTAATATTTTTAATTAATGGATAGCATCGACATTTAATTACTCCAGTACTGATAGATATTAATTGAGTGATGCGAATTATTGGTGACATAATTACTTTATTGTGTTTCAATTAATAACTTTTAATCCTTGTTGTAATGAAACCGGATTGACCTGTTTCACTTTTAATTGTGTTTGTGGAAATGCCGAGATCGATAAACATGGGTAATTATTTCGGTGGGAGTCCATGGTTTATGTTATCGAACAGCTTTTGAGTTATTAAGTTTGAATTTGTCGACGACACGGTTGGTGCAGTGGCTGGGCGAGCGACTGCTGCGCTGCGTGTCGTGGGTTCGATTCCCGCCCGGAATAAATATTTGTATGGCCTACAGGTAGTTGTTCCGGATCTGGTTGTATGTGTATGTGAGCTTAAATATTTGTAAGAGCATCGACTATGCAGGAGTAATTACTAGTGTGTGGCATTGTATGAAAAAAAAAATGAGTATAAAAACTAGTGGTTAAAACACCAGCCTCTCAAGTATGAGTGTGCGGGTTCGATTCCAGGTCAGGCAAGTATCAATGTAACTTTTCCAAAGTTATATGTACTTTATAAGTATATCTTGGACATCAATGACTGAAGGTGAAGGAAAACATCTTGAGGAAACCTGGAATTTATAATTCTGAAATCGACAACCAGCATTGAGCAAGCGTGGTGGCTGATAAAAGCTTAATGATGATGATGATAAAAACTAAATCGGCCAAGTGATCATCTAGCCCGTGGAATGTTAGTAAACCTATTACTAAAATTCCATAACTTGCCTATCTGTCATCAAGCTGCAGGGTAATTGCGTAACAAACCATCAGTAGGAATGGGTTTCATTTTGAGAGTTCAACGACATTCATTGCATTGTATACGTTGTTGGTCAACAATTTTTTACTTACTCGTACTCGCCGTTGATGTTGATGCCAAGTCCTTTCCAGTCCAGGAACTTGAAGACATCTTCCAACGCAGCAGTGCACAATTTAGGAGATATGACATCTCCTTGTCTCACTCCACGCTGCAGTTGGATCGGTTTCGAGTCCTGATCCTGGAGACGGACTGACATGGTGGCGTTTTTGTACAAACACTTTATCACCTCAATGTATCGATGGTCAATTTGGCACCGCTGGAGAGACTGTAGCACCGCCCAAGTCTCAATCGAATCGAAGGCCTTCTCATAGTCCACAAACGCCAAGCATAGTGGTTTGTTATACTCCTCGGACTTCTGTATAACTTGCCGCAGCGTATGAATGTGGTCTATGGTGCTAAAGCCTTTTCGGAAGCCTGCTTGTTCGGGAGGCTGGAAGTCGTCGAACCTGCGAGCGAGACGATTCGTGATGACCCTAGAAAACAGCTTGTAGACATGGCTCAGGAGGGATATCGGTCTGTAGTTTTTCAGGAGGGTATTGTCACCTTTTTTGAAAAACAAAACCACCACGCTCCTGTGCTACGCCTTAGGCGTTTCGCCTTTAAGAATGACGGAATTAAATAGTTTCTGAAGCGCTTTAAGAACTGGTTTGCCACCCGCTTTCAGAAGCTCAGCCGTAATTCCATCATCTCCAGCCGCCTTATCGTTCTTGAGCTGTTTCAGGGCCATACCAATCTCGTACAGGCTGACGTCCGGGATATCGTCGGTGTAGTGTCGGGTTAGTCTGGCTCTAGGATCATTAGCCAGGCTTACAACAGGTGCGTGTGTTGATGTGTATAACTCTCCGTAGAATTTCTCAATCTCACCCAAAAGCTCGGGCTTGGAAGTGACGATCCTACCATCCCCAGTCTTCAGTTTCACAAGTAGTCTCTGTCCAACAGACACCTCCTGGATCAACGGGCTATAAAGCACAAAAATATTTTTTCAAATCGGTCCAGCAGTTTCTGAGATTAGCGTGTTCAAACAAACAAACTCTTCAGCTTTGTATATTAGTATAGATATAGATAAATAATTTCATCATCACTTTTCTCAAAACGGTGTAAGGTAACATCAGGACGAAACTGACATATCCTAGAATCGAAAATATTAAAGACAAGAGACATCTACCAACACGAAATAGGCCCGCGTGGTGTAATTGGCCCACTCAGTCTCAAAGAGAGGAGGCTTCTGTCTCAGTAGTTGGACCATTATAGGGTTTATTCATAAACGTTGTTTAAAGAGAGACGTTTATACGTCAAAACTGTATACTTAAACGGTCGCTAATGATTAAGTTTTTAGCAAAAACATAATTCATACCTATTCATGTCTAGAGGTACTAAAGTAGCATCTTTGTTTACGTTTATAACAAAGTACAACTATCGATATCAGCTCCGTTAGTGTGTGGAGTACTGCAGTCACATTTGGGCTGGTGCTGCAAAATGCCACCTGGCAACTTTGGATTCGTGGAGAGGCGTGCGATAAAGCTAATTTGATTCAAAACGGTCTCCAAAGCCTGGAGCACATGAGCTACTCTACGAGTATCCATTCTGTCGTTGTTCTATAGAATCCATTTTGGAGAGTGTGCGCATGAATTGCATGACTTAAATTCCCCATTATTGGACGACCCGTCATACGGCGCCATACCCTTAAGTTGTTGACACCACTACGATCCGGACGAAGAGTTTCGCCTTGTCTTTTATACTGCGTGCTTAGAGGAACTGAAACAATTTGCCAGCGGAGGTGTTTCCATCTCACTACAATTTAAGTGTCTTCAAGGCTAGAGTGAATAGACTCTTAATAAACTAGCGCGCTTTACCATCAACGATTGCATCACTGCCTAGCATCAGGCGGGTTTGCGGTCAAGCACTTTTGGCTTTATATCTTAAGATATCGTTGCTATCGTATGTTTTAGCAGGTACTCATTCATCCATGAAGTTTATGGACATATGTACTAGATGATACTTTTCACAAGTCGTGGAATTAGTAGTTACGATCAAACTAGTACGGGTAAAAAAAAAGTTTAGTCCAATTCAATTTCACCTAAATTTTATTGCACTACAGTACTAGTTACTGGCATTTAAACGAGCACAATACAGCTATTCTTAGAACAATGAAGAGCCTATTATAGAAGTAGTTAAGTCGGATAGTTGTGACGCATTCCTAGCGTGGGTGTTGTAATGAGAACGCATCATTCGTTGATACGAATCTGAAAGGCAATTTCTGAACTTCAGGAACATTTTCAAGTTGAATCTTAGCGAGATTCTGACAAAAAATACCTTCAACTCAGTCTACTGTTGAACATAAGCCTGTCCCAGGTTTCGCCACGTCTTCCGCCGTCCATTAAATTACCTACTTTTTGTGTTTATTTTTTCGTTGACATGAGTTTGCTACTGGCCTATGACAATCATAAAAACGGGAACTAAGTATAGCCCTGTTTTTTTTTTTAAATATTTTTAACCGACGAACAAAAATCAAGGAGGTTTTATGCGTAATTTTCTTTTCTGTGCACTAAGCTTTTTAATTGCTTTTACTGACTCTAGAAGTAAATGAGTACAATGATCGAACATTGTACTCATTTACTTCTTCATCATTCATCAGCGTTGTATACTATTAAAATAGAACAGAAACACGAGAATTGCGCGAGCGAACTTTCTACTAATAAAATGCGAGAGACTTCCGATGTGTATTTATAGTCTACTATAACTGTAGTAGGTTGTATATATGCGTTCGCCATTGAACTTCGCTCCTGTTCTTCCCAGAGTTTTTCACAGAATTGATGGTGGCCTCGTTTCCGTCGTATTTTTTTTATCTTGTCTATCGTGGAGTCTGATAGGCAGTTCATTCAACTTTTATATAAATGCAGGTAGACTACTATGAGTCTAAATAGTGAGCATGTGTTGAGGGAATCGGAATGTGTGTCATTATTAAAGAGAGAGAGAGAGATGGAAATGAATACAAACTTACTCCCAGTTCCAGCTATAATGAGTGAATAGTGAAAACGACAGCCTCCGTGGCGTAGCGGTAGCGTACGCAGCCGCTGCGCAAGGAGGTGCGGGTTCGAGACCCGCGCAGTGCAAATGTTTGTATGCACGAATATGAATATTTGCACTGGTCTGGTCGTGCGTCGGAAAGCACGTTAAGCCGTTGGTCCCGGTTGCTTTACGAACATCTAGTGGCAGTCGTTACGGGTTGCTGGAGCCCTTAAACGTCCAACAATTGGTCTAACTGCAACGCTTCGGCAGTCGTTTAATGGAAAATAACGAAGTTTAGCCAAAATCAACAGTTAGACTAGTAAAGCGAACCCTAGATTCCAAAGCTGAAAAAGCTATGGATGAGACTGGGATTAACGCTGAGATGATGATGATGATGATGAGTGAAAACGACAAAGGGCGTAGAAAAAAGCTCTTGTTCATCAATTGAAACCGCTGTAGAAGTGTTCATATCGTGGCCAATAGGCTTATGGCTAATTAGGGGCATTATTTGTATAAGTTAACTAGTGACCGGTACTATCTCAAATTTATGACCTTCAAGGTAACTGCAAATATAACATTAGCATGTACTAAGTACCCATCCTAATTCACAGAGAATCATAACAGCTTGCCAATCCAGGACTAATAACGTGTGATGACGTCACAAACTCTGCATTGTCTGGAAAACAGCCAGTGGGTTGTCCTTCGGTCCTTGGCGGGAGATAGGGCGACGGCGCGGCGCCATGGCGTTATAGCATTTTGGCTCTTTCGAGGTCACCCCACCGGTCCCGGGAATAGTACTGTGATACCGCATTCTGACTAATGCGGGAATATGTGGGAGGTTGGACGCTGTGATCCGGATTGTGTAATGCGTCATGTGACCGATACAATGTTTGTTTCCGAAATGGCACTCGAAAGTCAGCGTTTGACTTTGTAACTTAATTTTAATATTTCTACACCGGCAACGGTAGTGTGTGTTAAGCTATTTAATATTAAGATCATAATTTAAGTACCATAATATGCTAAGAAATAATTAATGCTCAAAAATATATATTGCTAATGGAGGAATTCCAGTAATGTAAATGCTGGGGAGCTTTTTCCGTCACTGCTTCTTCCCAGCGAAAGCACTAGGAAGTGTCGATGGGTGGGCGTTTTGGGGGACTGTCTTATGTAATATTGACGTTCAAAAAGTGCTGACTCTCAGCCTAATTTGAATAAATGATTTTTGATTTTGAAAAAAAAAATATTTTAGACAAAAATATAACTCTATCAAACATCTAAAGATAAAAAACTGTAGAAAACATTAATGAAAAACCTTTATGTAGCAAGTTGTAATCCTTTTTTTTCGTGACAGATAACAACTTAACGAACAAATCAGCATAAGTACTACCAACATAATATTTTAAACTGCGTTCGATAAATTGCATTAATTTTAACAAGAACGCATAGATTCGCAAACTTTATGTTTTAACTTAAACTTTAGATTTTCATTTTAGTTTTAGTTTCAAAACTAAGACACAACATATTACAAACATTCAAACCAAAACTAGATAAATTTACACACTTCCTTTCTTCCTTTTTTGGCTTTGCACGGTTTGTGCATTTAGCCAAAGTCACGTAATTATCAATTTATTAGTTATGGCGAAAAAGACGGCCGCGTGAACCGTCTTACGAGGGAGGTGTGAAGAGAAAATGTCATGATGTGACCACTATGCTGCTATCTTTCACTGTTCTTTATGAATTATTTACTGAATGCACTCTTTACTACATAAATCACCCACTTTTATTTAGTAAACTACACTATAAATAATTTTAAAAGTCCAATGAAAAATGAGCGTGACACTCATCTTGACTTTCCCGCCAAAAAACTCTACCTACAGATTATATTGTACACACAATGGTGTAAGTTATAAGGCTCAGAGTACACCAGCGGGAATAAAATTAATACAAGCGGTGGGGGCGCCCACTGTTTCATACTATATGGCTCACATTAGTAACAGCATTCAAAAAGAATGTTCAGTTAATAACTGTGTTAATGAACAGGGACATTTTAGTCCTACCTGTAATAACTTAGCTCATTTAAAAAGCACCAAACACGACCGATTTCACCGTGATTGAAATATGGCGGACGATTTTTTATGAGTACGAGAAAAAATTAAATTTTTAAATGTTGTCGCTTGGAAAGTAGTAAAAATTTAAGTTATTATGTTGGTTAAAGTGTCACACTTGTCTATAGAAGTATTTTCATGTGAACCAATCACAGTAGTAATAGGTTTGAACGACGTGAAGTCAGCCATGTCGCTTATGCTCCGACGTCGGTGCATAAGACACGTCGGGCGCAAATCTCTTATGTACCACCGTGTGTGCATAAGACACTCAACGGGTTAAAAAGTATTGTAGACACAGTTTTTTAAGTTTTAGTGTTGTACACAACAAACATACATAATCAGCCTATATTGTTTCCACTGTAGAGACACAGGCCTCCTGTCGATGAGGGTGTCATCATCATCGTCAACCTTTTTATCGTCCCACTGCTGGGCACAGGTCTCGTCTCATACAGAGAACAATTGAGCGTAATCACCACGCTTGCTCAATGCGGGTTGGCGATTTCAGACTTACGGTCCAGGTTTCTTCAAGATGTTTTCTGTCACCTTTAGTAATTGGTGTCCAAGATATACTTAGAAAGTACATAATTATAAACTTTAGAAAAGTTACATTGGTACTTGCCTGACCTGGAATCGAACCCGCGCACTCATACTTGAGAGGCTGGTGTTTTAACCCCTAGGCTACCACGACTATAAAGAAAGATATGATATGAGGGTGTACCTAGGCCGTAATCTACCACGCTGGCCCAGTGCGGCTTGGTTAGTGTAATATGTCGTTGACATTGTTCAGAAGTTATATAATAATCATCATCTCAGCGTGTAATCCCGGTCGCATCCGCGGCTTTCGCGTTGGAGCCCGGGGTCCGCTCAGAAGTTATATAATAAAGTAATTAAAAGAGTGTCCATGGAGTTTCTTACCCGTTCTTCTCCATAGGTACATACTCTTTGGAATGGGCGATTAGCTGCATCTTACTGACTGACCGACCTTCTGACAATTCAAAAGTGCCTGTAACTGTTTATTTGAAACTAGCTTTCCGCCTGCGGCTTCGCCCGCGTGAAATTCGGTTACATCGCGCTTTTTAGATTTCCCTCGGGAATATCGAATTTTTCAATAAAAGGTAGCCTATGTCCTTTCTCAGGGTCTAAAGGTTGGCTGTGCTAAATTTAATCAAAATCGGTTGAGAGGTTTAAGCGGGAAAGCGTAACAGACAGACAGACAGAGTTACTTTCGCATTTATAATATTAGTATGGATAAATGCTTTGTTTTTTTTTTCTTTTTTAATTACATTCAAATGTGTGGGGAAATGAGTTAGGGTCAAGAGTAGTTTTGAAAGTGCAGTCTTCATTATGTATTTAGCACCAATTTTACATAAGTACCGACTACTATAATAACGACTAGAAAGGTATTTTAATTTTTGTACTTTTTTATTATAACAATATTTTGGTCTGTCGCTATCCCAGAACAGGAAACATGTTGTGATTGCATTTCTCACACAGAAAAGGTTTCGACCAATGAGCGTTAAAAGCTGCGCTTTTTTAAGGTGATTTCCGACATTTCTCAAATAGACACCTGTATTTAAATTTCTATTGCAGTCTACTACGTCTAATCAGACAAAATCTTTAGTAATATTATAAATGAGAAAGTGAGTTTGTTTGTTTGTTCCGCTTTCACATCGTAACTACTGAATCGATTGCTGTGAAATTTTGCAGACGTAAAGTTAGAAGTCCAGATTAAATAATAGGGTACTTTTTATACCGGAAAAACTTTATATTCTCGAGGGAAATCTTAAAAGCCCGAAACCGAACTCCACGCGGGCGAGCCGCGGGCAGAAAGCTAGTCTTTAATAAATTTAACTGAAATAAACAATATTACAACCTCATTGATACACGGAAGTGTGTGTGGTGTGTCATTTACATATCAACATGCTGTTAAATATATATAAATCCTTTAATCCATACAGCATTCAACATAAGGCAGTATTTCAAACCAAGTTTGGAAATCACAATTAACGTCTGCATTCATTAGTAAAATTCATATTGGAACCTCAAAATTCACCACTCATTTCGGTCGGATCGCGTCACAATTACGTCTCCCCATTAAGTAATTGCGACAAGGCTTCAGTATACAAAATTGCAGCGATTTTTGCAACAGCATTCATAAACAGAACATACACAGCATATTATTAGGGTTTTGGGACGATGATAGGAGTTAGTAAAAATAATACTTTTTGGTGTGCAGTGGATGCTGGCCCTCAAACAATTATTGTGAAGAAACCTGCCCCCTAATCGGCGGACACGTTTTTGTGTTCGCCGATTAGAGGGCTGCTCATCAATCTTCCTCGTCTTCTTCAGCCTATAGAGGTCCACTGCTGGACAAAGGCCTCCCCCAAAGCTTTCCACGATGACCGGTCCTGTCCTGCCCGCATCCATTGGCTTCCCGAGACCTTCAGCAGGTCATCGGTCGGCCTTGTTGTGCGCCTCCCTACGCTGCGTCTTCCGGTACGTGGGCGCCACTCCAGAACCTTACTACCCCATCGGCCATCGGTTCTCCGAGCAATGTGCACCGCCCACTGCCACTTAATTTTAGCGACTCGAAGAGCTATGTCAGCTCATCAATACGTATGCTGTTGTAAAATTAATTTTACTTTTTAAACGGAGAGACGTCTCTCCTCTAGTAATTAATTGTGCCCAGCCTTACATAAAATTACGAGCCAATCTGGTGTGCAACGAACTTTACCTTAGCATTGATACACAGAGGTGACTATGAAGCTTTATCCAGTTAGGTGTAAGTAACTGAGTTACCATGGTTAGACGGGTTTGACGCTGTATTTATAGATACAGGGATCGGGGCTTTGGAGTTTAAATATAGGCGATATTGTTATGTATGTGTGTGAGGTTATATGATTGGAGACATTAATCTGAGATTTTAAGAATGCATTTTGTTTGATTTAGATGATTTATTTTTTATAAATGTTGTTACCTAGACAGTATCGCCCATGTTGGTGATAAGTCTGTAAGCTGAAGTAGGAATTGGCGGGTCAGAATCTGCAAACAGTGAGTGCCTGTAATCAGGCCTAGAAACGCTGGCCTGACGCTTTGGACTCATTCCTAACCGAAGGGATAGAGAGGACTTTTACACAAAGAAATGTGGGAAAATATGAGAAGACCTTTTGCCCAGCAGGGGGACATCATTGGTTAAATAAACAACAGTTACTTAGTTTGAAAAAGTGTATTATAAGAGCATAAATATTTTTTTATTTTCTATATCACACAGAGAAATTGATTACTAAATAAAAAAAAAAATATTACTAAATCAATTTGTATGCATGAATTAGAATATTTGCACTGGTCTGGTCGTCCCTCGGAAAGCACAACCAAACATTTAGTGGCAGTCGTTACGGGCTGTTGAAGCCCTCAAAAGTCTAACTGTAATGCTTAGATATCGCCTTCGGGTTGTGTAGGTCAGACGGCAGTCGCTTCACGGAAAATATCGAAGTTTAGCCAAAATCAGCAGTTAGACTGGCAAAGCGGACCCCAGACTGCAAAGCTGAAAAGCTGCGGATGCGACTGGGATTAACGCTGAGATGAAGATGATGTCATATTAAACATATGAATTAAACTTTTTTTATACTAGAACAATAAAAACAACAATTTTTAAGGAATAAATTGGTTAAAAAATATCTAAAATAAAATCATACGCACCCTAAATACTAAATGCGCGAAATGTTAAAGTCGAATCGGTTGGAATCGAAAACCTCTAGGCTGGCATTAGTCTAACGGAACTAAACTATACACTTTCGAGTATTTATTACTAGCTTTCCGCCCGCGGCTTCGCCCGCGTGGAATTCGGTTATATCGCGCTTTTTTTAATTCCCTCGCGAACATCATTTTTTTCTAGGATAAACCCCCTATTATTTAATGCGAACTTCTAACGTTACGTCTGCAAAATTTCAAAGCAATCGGTTCAGTAGTTACGGCGTGAAAGCGGAACAAACAAACAAACTCACTTTCCCATTTATAATATTAGTAAGGATTTTGTCTGATTAGGCATAGTTGACAGCCTCCGTGGCGTAGCGGTAGCGAACGCGGCTGCTGCGCAAGGTGGCGCGGGTTCGATCCCCGCACAGTGCAAGTATTTGTATGCATGAATATGATTACTTGCACTGGTCTGGTCGTGCCTCGGAAAGCACGTTAAGCCGTTGGTCCCGGTTGCCATACAAACATCTAGTGGCAGTCGTTACGGGTTGTTGGAGCCCTCAAAATTCCAACAATTGGTCTAACTGCAATGCTTCGATGTCGCCTTCGGGTTGTGGAGGTCAGACGGCAGTCGCTTCACGGAAAATGTCGAAGTTTAGCCATATCAACAGTTGGACTGTTAAAGCGAACCCCAGACTCCAAAGCTGAAAAGGCTTCGGATGCGACTGGGATTAACGCTGGGATGATGATGATGATGAGTAAGGATATGAAATCGAGTACTTATTATATGAATCGAATTAAAACTTCTTCGATAACTGAGATGTTTCCATGAAACCATTATTTTGTTATGACTAAATAAGGTAGCTTGAGAGTAGTGGTGGCACAGAGGTAGTGGTGGTTAGCAAATTACAAGTACTAGGCCGTAGGTTCGAACCTAGGCAGACGCTTTAATTTGTGTAAATAATTTTATCATCATGGGTCTCAAAATGTCGCAGAAAAACATCGTGAGGGAACCGGCATATCCTAGAAACAAAACCAACCAGCACTGGACTGGCGTAGCAGATTATAACTTACTAGCGGCCGTCCGCGACTTCGTTCGCGTGTAGTTAGTTATTATGCTCGGCTCCTATTGGTCAGAGCGTGATGTTATATAGCCTAAAGCCTTCTTGGGTTAATGGACTATCAAACGCAAAAAGATTTTTTCAAATCGGACTAGTGGTTCCTGAGATTAGCGCCTTAAAACAAACAAACAAACTCTTAAGCTTTATATATTAGTATAGTTTCCTTTTCGAAAATCAAACATATGGTGTTTGCTCCATTAATGGAATTGTTATTTGGCGTTCTAGTGTAAGGATAAATAATCGAATAAATCGGAGGCCTGTGTCCCAGATTATAGTAAGTAAGACAGCAATAAAAATATATTTTTTAATTAGCATAAATTTAAACCCTATTATACTTGGGTACTCGTCTATTTCGGTGCCCGTGGGTAGTGTTATTGTCTGCATTACTATTTATCGTAAACAAAGAATCTTTACGCATTTAATGGACAGCTGTTATCAATATCATGAATACTGCACGACGTGCACGTGTACTGATCTGTCACCGTTATGTTTCGTGTCCTGTTGTTCATCGTTTCAAGTTATTATGATGAATATGAAAAATATGCCCTGAACTTAACTTTAGAATGTCGCAATTGGTACCAACCAATTGGTACCAACCAATTGGTACCAACCAATTGGTACCAACCAATTAGTACCAACCAATTGGTACCAACCAATTGGTACCAACCTATTGCCACAGTCTAAAGTTAAGTTCAGGGCATCTTTTTCTTATTATTTAATTAAGAAAAGGACAGCAACATTGGTTTAGTCTAGTATTCACGACAGTAGTTTTCTAGTATTCAGTCTAGTATTTTGACGACCTCCGTGGCGCAACGGCCAACACGCCTGCCTGCGACGTGAAGACCCCGGGTTCGATCCCCGGCCAGGTCATGATGGAAAACAATCTTTTCCTGATTGGCCTGGGTCTTGGATGTTTATCTATATATGTATCTATTATAAATATAGTATTGTTGAGTTAGTATCCCATAACACAAGTCTCGAACTTACTTTGGGGCTAGCTCAATCTGTGTGATCTGTGCGTATATATTTATATTTATTTATTTATTCACAACCCAGAGTAGCTATATTGGGCAGCTCGCCGCCCGGTAAGGACTAGGCCCGAGTCGACGGCGCGTCGTGTTTCACGCGCGCCTCAAAAAGATGTCAGCACATCGTGACGGGGTCCACGAAGATCGATGCCTCCTGGGTCAGGGTTGCGGGTTGGTTAAACAAAAAACCGTGGCCCTGGCCGTCGCACAGGCAAGTGAAGAAACACGGGTGGGTTTTAGTCAGTAAAAGTCTGACACACCCTTCCGTTCCGCACAGAGCGGGAGAAGTCATTTGATGATTTCCAATCCAAAAGAAGGTAACTTTTCCTTCTTAAGAAATAAACAGAGAGTCATTTTCTAAACAATTAGGGTAGAAACATCTCAACACCTCACTCCCAAGTTTTAGTGTGTATATGGATTGGTAATAAATAGTATATACCTCTGTGTATATAACTTACTTAAGTATTTGTTTAAATAGTGAGGGTCCGTCCTGTTAATCTGCTCATTTTGATCAATTTTGTTCCATGATTGTGAGAATATGTTACATAATATTAGTAAAATTATGTATGATATGGATAGTACAACTCTTCATCTAGCTGCTAGCTTGACTACTTTTTTCAAGAAACTTCATAATTAGTAGTAAATCTACAATTTCCAATACTCTTTTTCTCAAATTTCACGTTCGAGTGAAGTTTGACCATAGTTTCTGAAGAAACTACAAGCGATTTTGCCCATAAAAAAGTACTATTCACATCAGCATATAACTATCTTGCTGCTAGCTTGACCACTTTTTCGAGTTTATTTCATAATTCAGCCAAAAAAGAAGACAGAAATTAAGAAATTCAAGGGAAAACTGCAGCCAAACAAGTATGTTTTTTCTATAATAAAGCAACTTTTTTAAAAATTAAAAAATGCCTCATTAATTTTAAGGTATTTTTATAATAGAAACAAAAGTTTATTTTCTAAAAAAAAATTTTTTTCATCATGAAAATCAATGTCAAAATCTACTATATTTACGAGCGCGCAAACGCCGCCGGCTCAGTGGTAACACGGCTAGCGCAAAGAGAGGACGTATCACTTTGTGTCGCCAAGAGCTCGCGAGGTTTACGTAGGTTTATGTAAAAAATATACTGCGACTACCACAACTTGGTCCTTTAATTATTTTTCTTTCTTAGTAATATTATATTAGTTGTGAATTATATTAGGATATTTACGACTTATCCCTTGGATTGCTTTAACTAATTTTTAACCGACTTTAAAAATGAAGGAGTATATTTTTTTGAGTTCGTAGATTTTTCCATCATTTGTGAACCAATTTAAAAATATCTTGGGTTTTTTAGTTCTCTATTAAAGTCAATTCACATAATGCTTTTGTTATAACTAAACTCAAAAAAGATAATGGGGCGAAACAAGGGAGCACATTACCAATGTATCAATAAAAGAAAGAGGAATAGAGAGGGAATGGCAAGAGCCAGACAAGTGCTTAAAGAACGTACTTTTAATCAACTGGATACCACTTCGTCATCTACTATGAGTGTCGAAGTTGATGTAGGCACAGTACGTTTCTGCTATCTCATTTTTTTTAATAGCCTACTGTGTCTCCCTCTTCTGGGCAAAGGCCTCCCCTTTTTACTTCCAAACCAACCATAACCTACAACCACCAATACCACAATAACCTACAATTATTTATTAATTTTATTTCACAAGTCTTTCAATCAAATACAGCTTGTTACTGTTTTCTTTATATAATCATATGCTATTTATTGCAGAGTAAAGAAAATAATCCAAAGGAAGTAAGTTATTTATTTAGAAACACAATTATAGCACTATTACAGAGCATTCCAATTCAGTGCTATAAGTAAGAATAAATTATACAAAAAAAAAAAAAAACATTACATACATAAAGTCAGAATAATTAGTAAAGAAACATTTATAATATATTTACATTATATACTTAGACTATAATAAACAGGAACAATACCTATATCATTAATTATTATTAGTTGTTTGGCAACAAATTTATTTTCAAGCGATGTCTTTGAAATTGAGTCAAACAAGGTATGTACTGGATGTACTAACTATGCTGCATTTAATGCACATTAAGTAATAATAATTAATTTAATTCACCAGAAACACACATAAGTTTGAATTTTTGTTGTTTCAGCAGTCACCAGTTTCGTCGTTGGTTATAGAAGGACGAAGAGTAGTTGATTTTCAGTATTTTTTTGACCAATTCATTAACATATTAAGTCTCAATTCAAAATTTGGATGCAATGCATCAAACGTCGTTATAATTGAAGAAAAATTGCAAGGGTTTTGTTCAACATTTTCATTGTCATGTGCAATGTGTGGAAGTCAATTCCTGCTAAAGACGTGTCAAATTAAAACAAACAAACTGGACGTTAACCAAAGCGCTGTTTCGGGAGTTATAAGTATCGGATGTGGTCGAACCAACTTAAATGAGCTAGCTGCTTCCATAGATTTGCCGCTTATGAATAAATCCATTTATGAAAAATGTCACGTCAATTTATTTAACTGGTGGAAAACTACAGCCGAAGCCACAATGATAGAAGCTGGTAAGGAAGAGGCTTCTATAGCTCTCGAAAGTGGCAATGTAAGTCCATCAGGTATACCAACTATAGCCGTAACAGCTGATGCTGCTTGGGGAAAACGTTCATATAAAACAAATTTTTCTTCCGCAGCAGGCGTTGGAGCTAGCTAATAGGGGTGAAAACTGGCAAATTAAAAATAAATACTGTGTTACATGTTCTCGTGCAGCTAATAAAAATATTACACCCCTGAAACACCGGTGTAATAAAAATCATACTGGCTCTTCCACTAGTATGGAGAAATCAATAATCGTTGAGGGATTTAGAGAATCTGTGAAAACACATAATTTAGTGTATGCAAAACTTATTGCTGATGGTGACTCAAGTGTGTATAAAAACATATTGGAAAGCAGGCCATATTCAAACGTTACGGTTGAAAAAGTGGAGTGTTCCAATCACTTAATGCGCAATTATAATGGGAAAAATTTAAGTTTGATGAAAGATACGTCCATCCCATTAAACGAACGCAAGCTACTACATTCTGATCGAGTGAACCGATTACGCATTGCTGTGAAAGCAGCAGTAAGATTCCGAGGAACTCAAAATGTTCCATTTACTGAGCAAATCAAAAACTTACAAAAAGACATTATCAACAGCCCACAACATATTTATGGAGACCATTCACAACGTGAAAACTATTACTGCACAGACGAAAAACCAACTTTTGCCTATTGCCCGAAATTGTCGATCCAAGAAAATCTCGTTCAATGCCTCTACGAGACACTTCATTTTCAAATAATATGAGGCTAATGCCGGCAGCTAGGTCCTGAAGTTCATCTAAGAGATTTCTTTAAGGTATTCTTACGGTTGCTTTAAAATTCTTTGATAAATAATATTTTAAACATGTTTTTGTTTTATATATCGTTTACCTAAATACTGGAAATCTGTCTAACTGGAGGTATCTATCGTAATCCTAAATGCTGCATCCGGTTAGACTGGAAGCCGGTCCGAACATAGTTGGGAAAAAGGCTAGGCAGATGATTATGATATTGTATATGTAGGTACTTACACTACACTTTAATATTAGTATCCATAAACTAATTATTTAGTTATTGCAAAAACTCAAAAGGAAAATTAATTTATTTATATATACTTACTAGAGTAGGTAGGACATAGATATCGACGCTTGAAAGGCAATCATATCTTCTTCTTCTTCTTCAGCCTATAGATGTCCACTGCTGGACAAAGGCCTCCCCCAAGGCTTTCCACGCTGACCGGTCTTGTGTTGCCCGCATCCATCGGCTTCCCGCGACCTTCACCAGGTCATCGGTCCACCTTGTTGGGGGCCTCCCTACGCTGCGTCTTCCAGTACGTGGCCGCCACTCCAGAACCTTACTGCCCCATCGGCCATCAGTTCTACGAGCAATGTGCCCTGCCCACTGCCACTTAAGTTTAGCGACTCGCAGAGCTATCTCGGTGACTTTGGTTCTTCTGCGGATCTCCTCATTTCTGATTCGATCACGCACAGAAACTCCTAGCGCTCTTTCCATTGCCCTTTGTGTGACTCTGAGCCTTCGTATGTGGCCCATTGTGAGCGACCACGTTTCAGTTCCGTAAGTCATCATTGGCAACACACACTGGTCAAAGACTTTAGTCTTGAGACACTGTGGTATCTTGGACGACGAGAAGATGTAGCGTAGCTTCCCGAAGCTGCCCAACCGAGCTGGATTCACCGAGACACCTCTTTCTCGAAGTTGAACCTACCTAGTTGGACTGTTTGTCACAGGTATACATACTCGTCAACAACTTCGAGTGCAGAGCAACCAACTACAATTGGAGTGGGTGCGACATGAGAGTTCGACATGATCTTCGTCTTATCCATGTTCATTTTTAGACCCACTTGTTGGGAAGCTCTGCTGAGGTCATTGAGCATTTTGCCCAAGTCTTCCAGGGTCTCATGCCATGCCATGACCACGATATCATCTGCGAAACGGAGATTAGTGATGTACTCGCCGTTGATGTTGATGCCAAGTCCTTTCCAGTCCAGGAGCTTGAAGACATCTTCCAACGCAGCAGTGAACAATTTAGGAGATATGACATCTCCTTGTCTCACTCCACGCTGCAGTTGGATCGGTTTCGAGTCCTGATCCTGGAGACGGACTGACATGGTGGCGTTTTTGTACAAACACTTTATCACCTCAATGTATCGATGGTCAATTTGGCACCGCTGGAGAGACTGTAGCACCGCCCAAGTCTCAATCGAATCGAAGGCCTTCTCATAGTCCACAAACGCCAGCATAGTGGTTTGTTATACTCCTCGGACTTCTGTATAACTTGCCGCAGCGTATGAATGTGGTCTATGGTGCTAAAGCCTTTTCGCAAGCCTGCTTGTTCGGGAGGCTGGAAGTCGTCGAACCTGCGAGCGAGACGATTCGTGATGACCCTAGAAATCATATCTAAGCGACAAAAGTTCGTAAATTGAGTTATATACACCATTCGAACCGCCAGATTTTTCTGCGTCGTTTGGTGTATAATTGTATATAACTCAATTTACGAATTTTTGTCGCTTAGATATGATTGCCTTTCAAGCGTCGATATATTATCGCGTAATAATTATGTTAACCCTAAAATTTTGTTAATAGGGTTTAGATTGTTTAGGGTTTTTAGATTGTTTTTTTTTTTTGTTTTTTGTCGACCTCCGTGGCGCAGCGGTCAACACGCCTGCCTGCGACGCGGAGGCCCCGGGTTCGATCCCCGGCCATGTCATGATGAAAAACGATTTTTCCTGATTGACCTGGGTCTTGGATGTTTATCTATATATGTATTTCTTATAAATATAGTATCGTTGAGTTAGTATCCCATATCACAAGTCTCGAACTAACTTTGGGGCTAGCTCAATCTGTGTGATTTGTCGGTATATATTTATTTATTAATTTTAGATTTCTAAATAATATTATATTAAAGAAGAATATTAAATTAAACTGATTACTTATTCTAATATTTCATTTTACCGTATATGTTTTTATTTCTTAAATTGCCTATGTAATAAACTATCATTACACCATATTTTTTTAATGTCAAAATGTATCAATATTCATCTAAATTGTGATAAATATACAATGTGCACTCGTTTCCGACTATTCACAAATCATACTTTATATAATTTAGAATAATATCTTCTAAAGGATCAAAAATGTTTAAGCGTTCACTAAGCTCGATATTTACGCGCGTGTGCGTCTAGCTGCTAGAACGATGCACACAAAGATAACATCGCAACGATTTTACCTAAACTGTAGCGAGAGAATTTTGTGCACGGACTCTTAAGAATTTTTTTTTGTATTTTTTTTTATCTAAAGGACCTGCCATCTAATCTCTTCACCACCAGTAGTTGACTGGTAGAGAATACCTAAGGCATTAAGTCCGCCTCTGTACATTTTTTTTGTGCGAAAGTGTAAATAAATAAACATTTCTGACGCCAGACTGGAAAATATATATGGCAGTCGTAACCTAGAATTAGTATGTAGTTACTATTTTTAATCTGAATTACGATTGGCTAGTGCCATAACATAAGTATGTACGAGTACATTGTGTGGTGGCACCAGCGTTGTTACTATTGATATGTATTGCTCTCTAATTCTGGCAATTGTTTGAGGATAACAGAGACAGAATGAATGAACATGAATGAAATCCCGAACTCATCTTGTTTAAATTAAGATACTTGTAAGAGTGTTTATTCAAACCTACTTACAGAAAATATAGGTATTATTTATCATATAAGAAGAAATAAAATGAATACGTTTGGTTAATTAATGTTTAGTGATAGGTGATGTTAACAGGCATAAATATTCAATCGTAAATTCAATTAAACGCCTACGACCTTTGTTCTATATTCTAAAATATTATATCAATTTTATGTCACAAAAAATACGAGATTCTGGGTAAGTATCCAGCATCTTGTATTTTTATTGCATGCGTTATTGAAGCTACATTAAAAATAAAATTAATTATTTTGGATAACTATACTTTTTATTCTGTTTTAAGTGCTGAAAAGGCTTACGTATACCTTCAAAGTGATCGTGCGAAATGGAGGAGTATGAGTAGGAAAGCGGACCCCGGGCTCCAATGCGAAAGCCGCGGATGCGACCGGGATTATACGCTGAGATGATGATGATGACGACTGAAGTTAATTGGTAGTTTTTTTTCTAATGGTCAATGTTGCTCCTGCAGTGACTCATCTACATAATTGGGTAATAAACATCAATTTGTATCGATTATTGTGTACAAGAGTAAAAGAAAGAAAACAATAGATACAAACCAACATCAAAAAGGCTAAAATAACCAAACGATGCTAAAAAAAGTAACAACCTATATTTAGCTACTTAACAAGTACTAAACACACGTTAGGTACTATAGCGATACTAAAAATGATTGCGCAAAGAAATCTTACAAGTGAAGGCCAGATTATATGAGGCGTTGCTGAAACAGGGGGTAATGACCGCTACCGAACGCGAAGCGAAGACTCCGTGGCGCCAAACTGGGTGAAACAGCTCGATAATATGCGACGTCGAAGATGTAGTTTGTTTTAACCCAGGCTTTTAGCTACTTTTCGCCCGGGCTTTTGAAAGCCGGTACAAGTCACTGATCATTGAACTTCATGCTAGTTTAGGTAGGATTTAACAACAAAATAAAATAAATTTATAAAAAATAAATATAGAAATGTAGAGTTAACAAACTGCATATTAGCGAGGTGGATGACAGTGTTCATCTTCTAATACATGTTACTATGATCTCTGAGAATTGCAGCACTCCTATTAAAAAAAAAAAAAAAACTTCCAATAGAGGAAAGGGAGCAGAGGGTTGGAAATCGCAGTAATTAGTTATTCCACAGGAGAAGCGCTGCTGCTCGCTTCCCTGGTGAAAGTTTCCTTGGTCGCCTCTTACGACATTCACGGGAGGATATGGGTTGGTACTGTTCTATGTCTGGTACCACACGGGACGACAACAGACAACAGTTGATTAATGAAACTAAACTTAATTCGTAACCATTCATTGATTTCATATTAAACATCAACAACACATAATTTAAAAAGATGAATTTCAGTGTATACTTTGGTAAACATCTCGATAATAATGCAACATGGAAAATTTTCCTTACTTCGATGCCACAGAAAAAATATAATTGGAAAATAATTTCTTGATTTTTTTTCATCTGTAAAAAGATAATCAGTTATGTATTCCAGTATGCTATTTACATTTCGTGTATACAGCAAGCTAAGGAGATGCTGCCGTCCAAAATAAATAAAATAATTTAAGGCTCACGAACACTAAGGCGCATTTCAGAAAATACAGCGATGTGTGAACTTATAACCTTAGAGCTCTCAATACCAATATAATTATTGTGAAGTATATAATACCAAAAAATCACTTTGCACTCATCCGATAGCTTTCCCTTACAAAAGATCAAGAAATGGAAAATCCAACTGCAGTTGTTTGGTTTGGATGCCGTCGAAGTTCGAATTCGAAGATTTGACGTTTATAAAGATGCGACCTAGAGCGTAGCCGGCGTAGATTTACTACTGTTAAAACACGACGCGCCAAGACAGCTAAAGACATCGCGGCGCCGATATGAAAAACAAGTCAGGACATAATTGTAAATATTTTCAGATCATATTTGATTCACTTACAAACAAATTTAAATAAGAAATAAGAGGTTGGTTGATGCTGATCGCCCTGAGGACACGGTGGAGCATACGGTGGAGGTCTGCCAGGCTTGGGTAGAGCACCGCTGTGTCCTCGGGGCGGCGATCGGCGGCGGTGTTTTGCGTTCGGAATTCGTCCAGGCCATGGTCCGGAGCGAGAGTGCATGGCAGGCCGTCACTTCCTTCTGCGAAGCAGTGATGCTGGCAAAGGAGGAGGCGGAGCGTGTGAGGGAACGGAAATCCCAGCGCGCCGCAGGAGACGCCCTGGTCGGGAGGTAACATCGAACTCCCGGCCACCATAGGCGCAGGCTTGCGGGAGGCGGGAGATGTCAGCACATTGTGACGGGACGAAGACCGATGCCTCCTTAATTAGTAAGGCTAACTTAATTTTCACTTGAAATAATAAGCAATTGAAATTGCTTTTTATTTCACCATTATTTTGTTGCAACGATGAAGAAACATAAATAATATACTTACTTCTTTACATAAGCGAGAATACATTAATTAATGTCTATTTATTGCACGATACTAGCACAGCCAATATAGTTGTAGTCTGGACAACCAAAGCACCATTTTTTAAATCAAGAAAAAGTAAGAAAGGAAATAGGTTTATTTTTGGCAAACGTGACGCATAGAAAGATCACAAACACAAAAGAAATATAGCAATCTTGGGAAAAAACATGAGTCACATTAGCGTAAATTTGTCATCTTTCAACCAAATGCTAAGACTCTATCTGAGACAGAACCCCAGTCCTGGTTTTCAGCAACTTCCGACATAAATGTGATCACGTCAACCGGTGCAGCATACGATTAGATATAAATATAAAATAAAAAACAATATAAGAAAAAAGTAAATATTCAAATATTTGAATATGATGTAAAGGCGCCATAAATAGTGTAATTAAACCGACTTTTTTTTTATAAATTAATAACGTTTCATTCGTTTCTTCATCCTCATAAGTTTTCATGGGTGAACCCACGCATCCATGAAAGGCTAGTCCAGACAATAGTAATGCCTCCACAGCAAGATACTATCTATGGCGGGAGCTCTTACAATCCCCTGACATTTTTATTGACCCATCTAAGAGCCCTGGCACGCGTTACAGTGACCGACTTGGAAATCTATAGGTACTAATATATAAAGCTGAAGAGTTTGTTTGTTTGAACGCGCTAATTTCAGTAAGTCCTGGTCCGATTTGAAAAATTCTTTTTGCGTTGGATAGCCCATTAATCCCGGAAGGCTTTAGGCTATATAACATCACGCTGCTACTAATAGGGCCGCGGCAAATAAAAAAAAAAACTTCCGCACCCCAAGGCGGCTCGAGCAAATACAATCTTTACAGATGGGGGTTCACAGACGGCTCAGATCTCAAGTGCATATGCGTCACCTTTCCACAGACAATAATATTCATAATTACATCCAATAAAATATTAATTAAACATTCCATATTCATTGTACAAAATTGGCATAGTGATCTGTAAACGGAACGTAAATACGAACGATGTTTTGATCTAAATTACTTTTGGTTAAATATTTTGTGAATAGCGCAATATAAAGCAGACATCTATCGACAAATATTGGTCCTTGGCAGCTCTGGGCAAAGAGAGGTGGAAGGAAATTTCACCTAGCAGTGGAATGTTAAGGGGTAATAAAAAAGCATCAAATCGCTACCAACCATCTAACATCTTAACAAATTCTACTTGTACATCAAGTTCGTAAGCGAAATAAATGTATTTGTTTATGAATAAAGCCTAAAATGTACTTTCTAAGTATATCTTGGACACCAATGACTGAAGGTGAAGGAAAACATTTTGAGGAAACCTGGACTTTTAAGTCTGAAATCGCCAACCCGCATTGAGCAAGCGTGGTGATTACGCTCAATCCTTCTCTGTATGAGAGTGTGCTGTGCTCAGCAATGGGACGATAAAAAGGTTGTTGATGATGATGATGATGATGAAAGCCTAAAATTACTTACTTTTGTACTTTATTAATAAATAAATACATTGAATTATTATCTGCGAAACAAGTGTTTAAAATTATAAAATTGTTCGATTTTATGTTAAATTTATGTCATATTTCCGCACAAGTCCGTATAATATATGCAGAAAGTAAGAGTCTAAAATTTGTAAATCTAGTCAACATACACACACACAAATACACACATCATACAATCGTACACGTTTGTTTACATTAAGCCCAGGAAAAGTAACGGCAGAAAAAATGAAGCAACGAGCATTCATGTCTTTCACTTGTTGACATGTCTGCAATGTCCTCTCATACCTATTAAACGTTTTAAAAATATTTTTAAAAGAGTAACCGTATCTTACTTTCAGGTGCTTTTTATACATTTTCTTGAAACTATTTGAGATAAAAAATTACCAAATATTGGCCGTTTTTTTAAAACGTTTTTTTTAATAAATTAATGAGACTTGAAATCACGTATTATTTCAGAGATGTCTTTAGTAATATATTTATACTCGTAACTGAACTGTTGCAATGAACTTCGGATGATAGTTATAAAAGTTACTTTATTACGATCTAGTGAACTTTAATTAGTTAATTTGGTTGGGTAGATTAGTCTAATAGTGGTCTAAATCGGGTTGTTAATGTAAATTCTGTGTTTTCGTTTTGGTAAAATAACTTGCTAAACTCAGCAATACGACCAACGATGCTGCGCCAGAGGGAAATTGATCTGGAGACCCTCCACGACCATAGTCCCGACACAACAATATTTGGTGCACCCGGCACACATTATAACACAACCGCTCAAACCCGTCCTCCATACGGTTTCACCAGGTACACGACTAATAGGATATTTGACTAAAAAAAAACTAATTAGTCCGTCAGACAGATTTCCAAAAAATGCTAGAAACGTATTTTTTCTTTTTTCATCTAAACAAAAAATGAAGACGACACAGCACGTTGAAAACTCGTGTGGCATCACTGGACAGTGGACGGTACACTTTTTAGCGACCAGTGACGTCACCAGCCACCATTCCTGATCTTTGATGCCTTTTATATTCGTCAATTTTTGTTTATATGAAAATAGAAAAAATACGTGTCTAGTATTTTTTGGAAATCTGTCTGACGGACTAATTATTTTTTTTCAGTCAAATACCCTATCGCTTGGCGGCAAGACCGTAGCGGTCAAAGGGACATTGTAACGCACAGCGCAACAGAGCAATTAATTTTTATACAAATAAAGTGCGTTGGTTCATAGAAATGTATCGGAGTGCAATGATGGAGAATTTTTGCAATGCTTTGATTTGCTGCTTGGTCTACCTCAATCTCCTTTACTCATTGTACTACTAAAAAAAGCGCAATTATATATTAATAGCTTTCCGGCCGCGGCTTCGCCCGCGTGGAATTCGGTTTTATCGCGCTTTTTAGATGTCCCTCGGGAATATATATGTTTTTTTTTTCAATAAAAGGTAGCCTATGTCCTTTCTCAGGGTTTAAAGATTGTCTGTGCCAAATTTCATCAAAATCGGTGGAGAGGTTTAAGTTGGAAAGCATAACAGATAGACAGACAGTTACCTTCGCATTTATAATACATATTAGTGTGGATTTTTAGCACAATTTAGCGTTGCTTACAGCACGACAGCACCTCAAGCTACTAAAATCTATCAACTAACTAACTGTATCGCTAAAGTATTACAGTTCAAGGTTAATTGGGAAATTTTAGAGTTGAGGGTAGCTTGACCTGTTAGTATAGTAGATTTAAACATCATGCATTTGAATTTAATTGACCTAGTTTTTGTTACAGAAACAGTTGACAATAGAAGCTTTTCATGTCGTGAACGCTTATTGTTCACGCAATAATTTCGCGGTTACATAAATCCTAAAGAAATTGGAAAATTAATTGTAAAACAATTAATGGAATTCTTCAGTAGGATAAATTTTTCCTGAAAAATTTTTGCTGTTAGTTGTTCCCTTAAGTTGTTTTGGTAGAACATAAAATAAAATGCATTTTTTTTACTTACCTACTGCAAGTTTACTTCGAGTATAACAGAGGCTAATTACTTAGTGTCACCAAAAAGTCAAGAGAGACCAAGGATTCTCATCAGAGATTTTCTTTCTTTATAGACGGATGTATGTATGAAACATCAAAAAATGGTGAAGCACGGACGTCAAGGTTTTATATACTTGTATTCTTGAGGTTCAGAAGTGTTGATCCACAATCTAGTTTTCAAAAAATACTTTTGAAAAAAGAGAAAGATTTAGTTGAGTTTAGTTTTAGTGTATTCTTTTTTTTTTACATGTTATAAACCAGCGCTTGACCGCAATCCTGCCTGATGGTAAGCAGTGACGCAATCGTTGATGGTAAAGCGCACTAGTTTATTAAGAGCCTATTCACTCTAGCCATGAAGACACTCAAATTGTATTCCGACGGAAACACCGCCGCTGGCAAATTGTTCCAGTCCCTTGATTCTAATGTTGAAAAGGCTTTGGTAGTGGATTACGTAAGGCAGGTGATGATACTGCAAGTCACTTACACCGAAATAAAATGCGGTAAAAATTATCATCACCATTGACAACAAGTCATCATCATCATCACAGCGTTAATCCCAGTCGCATCCGAAGCCTTTTCAGCTTTGGAGTCTGAGGTCCGCTTTACCAGTCCAACTGCTGAAATGGCTAAACTTCGCCACCATTGAAAACAAGCAAGTCGGTAATACCAATGTGACGTTTTACGTCGTAAGTTATACGTAAAGTTGCCATTAGTGAATGGTCGCTGGCGTTGCCAGGCGACGTATTGCCGGTTGGCACGCCAGTGGGGCTTGTAAACACGTCGCCATGGAGGTTACAGCATCTGCAATGCTAACTAACGTGCTCCAGTCTACTCCAAACGTGTGAATAACCGTTTACTTACCGTGAATCCGACCGTTTACTGCGTTTACTCCGTTTTGTATAAATATGCGAAGGGATATTATTTATTGTGTATTCTAGGAGTATTATGTGAAATTGAATGTTTTCATATTTTAAAACTAAATAAAATATTGTAGATTACTAAGCTAGAGTTCAGAGTGGAGACCGCGTCTCGGTAAACTTAGCGTAGAACGCCCTTGGGCAAGATGGAGCGACGACATCAAAAAGGTGGCTGGTAGTGGCTGGCGGAGAACTGCTCAGGATCGAGCTTGTTGGCATGCCATGGAAGAGGTCTATGTCCAGCAGTGGACGAGTAGAGGCTGATGATGGTGATGAAGCTAAAGTTCAGCATTCACTATATTGATTTGACAAGATGCACTACGGAATATTTATTGCTATGTTTGTCTTAAGTCTAGCCATATACTATTTTACGACTGGGCTTCCAAGATGAATGACGCACAAACATAGATATGGTGGAAAGGTTTTATTCTATCTCAATAAATTAAAACAAAGTTCTTCTCTCTCCTTCGCTATTCTTTGTGCAAAACAGTGTACTTAAGAATGGTAGCATAAAAAATAAAATAATCATTATGCTAAAGTACGAAAAATTTTTGATTTTAACTACAAGAAACGCGACCCATATGAACAATACATCGATAGTTCCCAAAAGTGCATAAACACAGGTCGAAATTCAAAATCCAAAGCAGTAAAACATCGCCAGAGTAAACATGTCAATCACTGCGCGAAAATTTCATAGAGGCGCAGTATTCAAACAACGTTTGACTGACAAAACGAGTCGCGTCGAGGTATCGACGATCGTCGGATATGGGGCAATTTCCCGCCAAAAATGACCGCTACAGAGCTGCCAACGATACCGTCAGGTGAGAGAAATGCCGCCAATGACAGCGGGGAAGTCGGACTGCGGATTATAGAATTGAATTTCAAATTTATTTTGAATTTGGAATTAAAGCGAGGAGATGGAGGGAATGAAATGTGTTTTGTATTATTTTTCTTCAATCCTCTTTTGTCGTTCCTATTTTGCAATCAGTCGTACAAAGGGTTGTCATGTTACCAAGGAACTGACTTGAGACCAGATAGGCTCTTTAAAAAATACTGATATTCATCTGGTTGCGGTTAGACTGAAAGCCGATCTTAATATGGTTTGGAATAGTTTAGGCAGATTCTGTAATTTCACCGGCACCACATACCATGATCTACATTTAGAAAACCAAATAGGATGATGTACAAATAGATTCATTGAAGTCGTGATGGCCTAGTGGTTAAAACGTGGTTCGATTCCAGGTCAGGCAAGTACTAATGTAACTTTTCTAATTTTAATGTACTTTGTAAGTATATCTTGGAGACCAATAACTGATTACAAGGTGACGGAAAACGTCTTGAGGAAACTTCGACTTTAAGTCTGAAATTGCCAACCCGCATTGAGCAAGCGTGGTGATTACGCTCAATCTTTCTCCGTATTAGAGGAGGCCTGTGCCCAGCAGTGGGATGATAAATAAAAATGGGTTGATGATGATGACAAATAGATTTGTGTATTAGTACGAGGTATGTTGGAAGCATCTGAACTTACACATAAAAATCCTGTTTTTCGTGTAGTTTCTATCAGAAAATATGACTTTCATCCAACACGTGAGTGAAAATTTTCCACAACTCTTTGCACAGTAAACCCACCGACCTATAAACACTTTTCTATGCAGCTAACAAATACGACTTAACCCGTAACCGCCACTGTTCAAGCCATCAGCTGTTCACTTACGTCAAAACGTCAGACGACGCAAAGTGGATTACAGTACTCAGCGGCGACTCAAGTGTCCATGGACGTCATGCACGATATTTACTCAACTTAATAATAATACTTGTGGACGCAATTGAACGTTGCTGTGTTCAGTATTGCAGTTGGGTTAAGCATCGTCTGTCGCTTCAAAGTGGACTAAATATAGAACAATTGTAACCCATAGTGTCATGCAATTGTGAATATCATGCAACTATATTTAATGCCTTCGTTTTATATTATTATATTTATATTTCGATATGATCGTTTTGCTTATTTTAATTACATACATCACGAAATGGCACTTTTATACGTGATAAAAAAAATTAACAAAATATGGCAGTCGTGGAATTCACCGATAGATGTGAAAACACAGAATACACAAGAAGTAAAAAACAAAATACGATCACGGTGGGTCGGTCACGCTCAAGCGAATTTAATGTTTTTCCCCATTCATCTAAAGTGCTTAAATTCGCTAAAGAACTTTTCACTTCAACTAATGTTGAATTTTGTTGCATATTCCAAAAGGTAATATCGGTTGGAGAAGAACGAGTGACAGCTTCAAAATTTTATTTACAGAAAACCTTATGTAAGTAATATGCAATCATCATCAACCTTTTTATCGTCCCACTGCTGGGCACAGGTGTCCTCTCATATAGAGAAAGATTGAGCGTAATCACCACACTTGCTCAATGCGGGTTGGCGATTTCAGACTTAAAGTCCAGGTTTCCTCAAAATGTTTTACTTCACCTTTTAATCAGTCTTTGGTGTCCAAGATAATATATTTAGAAAGTACATATAACTTAGAAAAGTTACATTGGTACTTGCCTGACCTGGAATCGAACCCGCGCACTCATACTTGAGAGGCTGGTGTTTTAAGCACTAGGCCACCACTACTCACATTAATATGCAGTAATTTATGTAAAATAGGTACCTACTTTATTCTCTAACAAAAAAAAAAAAAATTTTTTTGACATTTTTAACAATAAAGACATGACTCTGATGATGAATCAAAAAAATAAAAGATAATGACATCTCTCCTTTTCTTTTAATTAAAGACGTATCTAACGGTAAACTAAACTACTAAGTTTACATGTACAGGAAGGTACTTGAAAAAAATATTTTCCACGATTTCAATGTCCTTGCATACTTTCATCTTTCTAGCAATAACAGTTTGGAAGCTATGCCGAGGATACGGAGAGACAAACCTGACGAAACTATGGTTGCAGGTTTCAAGACGTGAAATATCAAACCCCAAAAAGAAACATACATTTACTTCAAATTTTAAAACTCACACTTAAACTGACCTTAAAAAAACATATTTAAATAATAAAATTTAAACAATTCATCAAGAAAATGCAACAAATTCTGTATAATCGGGTGAAATGCGTTGAAATTATACCGGGTCAGTAATTAAGAGGGGAAGTAGGGCGGGTGTGACATGTTAAGACTATTACTAGCACTGTAACGTGGGGGAGGTGGGGGAAGAGCAGCCGACTTCACCTGTGTAACGCTTTTGTGAGATATGCACCGATAATATAATATTCGTTGTAATGGAATGAAGGTGAACGGTATTGTGATCAAAAAGGAACTTTTTCTTATAATCTATACTAATAGATAAAGCTGAAAAGTTTGTTTGTTTGATCGCGCTAATCTCAGGAGCTAATGGTCCGATTTGAGAGAGCCCATTAATCCAGGAAGGCTTTAGGCTATATAACATCACGCTGTGACTAATAGGAGCGGAGCATATAAAAAAAAAACATATCGAAACTTACGCGGGTGAAACCGCGCGGCGCAGCTAGTTACAAATAAACTAGTGCTTGACCGTAATATCACCTGATGGTAAGCAGTAATGCAATCCTTGATGGCAAAGCGCGCTTGTTTATTAAGATCCTATTCACTTTAACCTTGAAGTCACTTAAATTGAAGTCAGACAAAAACACCGTCGGTGACAAATTGACGATACGATTGACGCAGTAGTTGAGCGATCCACTGCTGCACTGCGTATCGCGAGTTCGATTGCCGCACGAAACAAATATTTGTTTCGCCTACAATAAGTTGTTCCGGGTTTGTGTACAATGTTTACAATTTGCAGATCAGAATATATGTTGTGTAAAATTCGATCCGTGACTAGAACAATTATTTATTTACATAATTATAATGATTAGAATTATCAATATTACTTTCAAAGTACTACCTCAAATGTCATAATTTCAAGAAATCGTAATTCAATACGGATAATTGGAACCTAAGCAAGTTTTATAAACTAGAGCTGTTGCTGTGTCAAATAAATGAAAGGACTTTTTGTACAAATGAATACGAAACAAACTTTGTATAGGGACGATAAATATGTCAGTTGTACCACAGCACCTGCGATGGGTCAATGACCGGAGCAACACCGGTTTTAATTATTAAACACATACCACTACCGTGATATCTGCGGGTTTACCTGCACTTGTTATTTTATAAACCAATATTGGAGTACAACAGACAATGGATTTAAATTGTAAATATTTGCCTTTCTATTACGTTGACCGTTGTTGACTTTGAAATGGTAGTTTGTTATAAAACTATAGCAACTCACAATTTAACGCCACTACGCATTTCCATAACAAACGTTTTGATTTAACATAAATAGCAAATATTCTATAAAAACATTTAGTTTAAGGTGAGAGAGCGTTATAAGAGTGAAATATATTTATTAGTAAATGATTTTGATGATTTTTTACAGCCTCCGTGGCGTAGCGGTAGCGGACTCGGCAGCTGCGCAAGGTGGCGCGGATTCGATCCCAGCACAGTGCAAGTATTTGTATGCATGAATATGAATATTTGCACTGGTCTGGTCGTGCCTCAGAAAGCTCGTTTAGCCATTGCTCCCGGTTGCCATACGAACATCTAGTAACAGTCGTTACGGGTTGTTGGAGCCCTCAAAAGCCCAACAATAGGTCTAACTGCAATGCTTCGATGTCGCCTTCGGGTTGTGGAGGTCACACGCGGCAGTCGCTTCACGGAAAATGTCGAAGTTTAGCCATATCAGCAGTTGGACTGATAAAGCGGAACCCAGACTCCAAAGCTGAAAAGACCTCGGATGCGACTGGGATTAACGCTGTGATGATGATGAGATGATAATTTTGATGATTTTTGTTATTCCAGATTACGTTAAAGTTAACATTTAAATGCGTAATAAAATAACTACATAGGTACATATTTTGCATGAACTAAGTAATCATTAAATCAATTTATTTGTGATTTCTTACGTACGGTATTGCAATGAAAATTATAAATATATATTATCTATATATTATATCTATTTATATAATATATATACTAGTTTTGACAAAAAAAAATCGTTCTAGCAAAAAGTGATTAACTCCCACTGACTTTTATACAAAAGGATGAACGAAAATCGTAGTCTGTTTTAAAAGAGGAATAATTTGGAATTAAGATAATGAAACGCCAATGAAACTCGCTATTCATTTGTTTTGATTGTAAAATAGCATCAATTTATTTAATTGCAATTTTAAATAACTGCATTTGAGAACGTTTACATTATTATGGTATTAATATCGTACAACGAATTCATTTAATGTGATTGAATGTGGTTGAGTCGATATATTTGCATGGAGAGAAAATTTACATCAGAATGTCCACGTGCCTTGCAACATTTTTATGATGATAGCTTTGATGACGTAATTTTCGTTAATGTGATAACGTATGACATTTCCAATGTATCAGAAAAGTATACTATTGATAACATCTGGCTCGAACTATATGAAGTGTTTGAAAGAGTTTAAAGCTGAAATGTGCGTGTATTATACACTACTATACCACAGATTCTCTTAGAGAAAAATTCAAAGAGGTGAACATTCTCACTGTAGCTTCACAATATATATTTGAAAATCTTATGTATGTACAAAAAAATATATTGAATTTTAAGGAACAAACACAATCTTGCTGTACATCACACTCGTCTCCACAGAGTAGGCAACTCGTTCATGGGTCTATGTTTACACTTTTACAACAAGCTTCCCATGGAAATTCGAAACTTACCCATTAAACGATTTAAAAAGTATATAAAGGCCAAACTTTGCAAAAAGGGGTATTATAAAATCACAGTTTATTTAGAAGATAATAAAGCTTGGGACTGGGTTGCTCGCTCTGCTAAGCGTTGTTATTAAGCAATATGCGTAATTATAACATAAATTATTGTAAACATTTTCATTTTTAGTTTCTGGACTTGAAAAAAGACGATGATCCCTGAGTTTGTTTCGGCTATTTCTTATCAGAGGTAGTCAGTTAGCAAATACCGGCTTCATGTAGTTTAAAAAAAAACATGACGTGTAAAAGTGAATTTCATTTCCACTGCATGGAACTGTGGTGTATATTACACTCATTCACCCTTAGGTTTAAGTTCTGTCGAATACGAAATATCGAATACGAACGTATTCTATATGCCTAAAATGAAGGAGACCGTGCAAAATGAACTTGAAATTAACGTGATTAGCTATAAAATTAACGTGGTTTCAAGCACGGAATCATTGAGTGCGTATAGTAAATTAGGTTTCATCTTAACTCTGACAATATTATGACTAAAAATATATATTAGTGTCTTCAAGGCTAGAGTGAATAAGCCTATTCAGTCTAGCCTGGTAAAGCGCGCTAGTTTATTTAGAACCCCTACTAAACTAGCACGCTTTACCATCAACGATTGCATCACTAGGTACTTAATATCAGGCGAGATTGCGGTCAAGCACTAGTTTACAATTAAACAAAAAAAAAAATGTGACATCTTCAGATTAAATCCTTAATCAGTTAAATAGCTGTCAAATCTCGTCTTAGCTCGTTTAGTTGTGGCTTCCACCGTAATATCCCATTAATCATAGCTGTTTGAAAAACTGTTACGATTTGAATAAGCTTTTAGAAGATGGCGGTTAGTTGAAAAGCGAAGTTTGGCAGTGGGCCCAGAATAACTTGAGATAGAATAAATCCTAAAACATGCAACCTGGCATTTGTGGAGCCAGTCAGGCAGAAATTGATTATTATATTCGGTTATTTTTTTTGCTGTGCCCACTTCTATTGCGTATGAATTTTGGTATTCGCACACTTGTTTTCTCTGTATATGCGGTGCCCGCTTTGCAGCTTTTATTGTCTTTGAAGTGAAATTTTATCCATGAAGCGGTGGTAGGCCACAACATCGGCCGCCGGCATAAGTTACCACCCACCAGATAAAGTCATGCTGCCAAGCGATTCATCGTGTTCCGGCATGATGTCTCGTGCAGCCGTACGGAGGACGTCTGAGCAGTTGTGTTGCGATGTATGTGCCGGGTACGATGCGCGAAATGTTGTTGTGTCGGGAGTTTGATTGTGGAGGGCCTCCAGATCAATCTCCCTCTGGCGCAGCATTGTTGGTCGTGTTGTTGAGTTTAACATTGCATCACCGCGCTCAACTGCCGTCTTACTTCCTATTTACTTAATTCCTATGAGTGAGTTGGCATAATAAACTAGCGCGCCTTACCATCAACGACTGTATCACTGCTTACCATCAGGCGGGATTGCAGTCAAGTGCTAGTTTGTAATTTATAAAAAAAAACCACGTAGCAATCTAGCGTGATACAAAAAAAAAATTCTGACTGTGTTACTAATCTATGTTAGAGAGTGTAGTAGGTCAATCGGGATCGTGTTATTTTCAACCCAGTTACGTGGGGAGCAGTGGCGGTCCAGTGTAACCGCCCTGAAATTCTAGTTGGAGGATTTGAACTCAGAAGCGCATTACTTGTTATGCTAACCGGGTGGAAACGATGATGGTATATGAGCGGTGAAAGATGAAGAGGCTATGTTAAATTGTGGGTTTCTATAGTTTTGTTTGTTTTGCTCCTATAATAAAGGACTTAGATGTATGTATACTCATGAATAGTGGAGTATGTAGGCTTATTGTTATGTTATTTGGTTTTACAGCAATCAGGATTTCAAAGTGAAAAACAGCAAAACAGACAGCTGAATAGTTGTTGCTGTGATAAAAAGGTAGCAAATGGAACCGACCCAGGGTATGTTTTATCCAGTATTCAAGTCTTAAAATTTCATAAAATATATTCTTAAAATCTACGGTTTACTATAAAACCGGTGGCTGCCACATAGCGCCTGCAACTTGCCGTTGAATGACGCCGAAATTTTTTCTTTACCTTTATTTTATACTAATAAAACCTGTTGTATACTGTTGTAAACACGACATAATAAATTACTATACGAAATAACCCAAAAAAAGAAGAATTCTTAAATCCATACTAAATTTGTTCATAATTGTCTTTTGTTTTAAAATAAAATAAAATTAGAATCAATGTTAAAATATGTAACTTGATGTACCGAGTGCCTTCCAGGGGCATAAATTTGTTTCATGAAATTAGAATTAATATACCTCTATTAACCAGTATTTTTCATGTTCGAAAATAAATAAAACTAGATTATATGATGTTTTCTATTGAAATAGTGATATTTGTTTTACAAAAAAAAGTTCCGTCATATTATAATGATGTCACGAACATTTGCGAGTCTTCGAGCCACGAGATTTTCACTATTTGTCATTGAGATGTCAAATAAATGCTCTTTATTTTTAAGTTGCTATTATGTGATCGTTTACCGCTTTCGTAGAGAAACAAAGTTTTACCGATTCGAATCAACACCAGCATTGTGATGTAGTTTCCAATCATCATCATCATCATCTCAGCGTTAATCCCAATCGAATCCGAAGCTTTTTCAACTTTGGAGTTTGGCGTCCGTTTTACCAGTCTAACTGCTGATTTTGGCTAAACCGCGATATTTTCCGTGAAGCGACTGCCGTCTGACCTCCACAAACCAGATGCTATATCGAAGCATTGCAGTTAGACCAATTGTTGAACTTTTGAGTGCTCTAACAACCCGTAACGACTACCATTAGATGTTCGTATGGCAACCGGGACCAACGGCTTAACGTACTTTCTAAGGCAGCCTAGTGCTAATATTCATATTCATGCATACAAATATTTGCACTGCGCGGGGATCAAACCCACGTCTCCTTGCGCAACGGCCGTGTTCGCTACCGCTACGCCACGGAGGCTGTCTCTATAATGTCGATATAGTTTCCGATATGATATCATATTTATATATAAACTAGCCTATCTACAAGTATAACATTCAATTGTAGCTATACATAAAACGTTCAAGAGTACCTACATACCTACCTACTATAGGTACCAACATTCTAAACCAAGGTCATAATACGCAGGTCATCGTCCATACTGCCGCGTTCAAATTGAACACATTTTGTCATCCTTCGCGCTAGTTAGCCATTCAGACATTCCAAGAATATTACATTATTACCAAACTAATTAATTAAACAGTAATGAGAATTTACAGAGTTAATGTAAGTGATTATGTTGATACACATCACGGTTTTGTGTTCGATAGTAAACTAGAGTAATATCTGCTATTGTTATATATTTTTATCATAAATGTCAATGATAACATTTATGTAAAAGCGACTCGGTCACCACGTGTATCGAGGCCCGGGTGGTTGCGTTAAAATAAATATTAGTAGCGTATTTCGGAACGCAGCTTTTCACTGAGGCGAAGGCACGCAAGTGCGAGCGGGATAGCGCGAGATGAGATCACGGGAGCGAGCGAGATGACACGAGCTTATCCGATCGATAGCCGCAGCCGCAGAGTGCCGCGAGTGACGTCAGACGCCCGTCTCGTCATCTTTGACTCTGTTCAAAGAATTGTCACGATATTTTTGTATAGAATGAACCCCATTAACAGTTCGATTTGGAAACGAACTTTTGTATGGTATTGGAACTATGACATTGTGCTCTTGGTGCTTGAATAATATATGTTATGTACGTCATAACGCCGTAAACATGTTATTGAGTAATTATGATCACATATAAAGATATAAGGATAACTGATGTATCAATACATTTCAGTTTCTCTTCAATTTTTATCAATGTTAAAGTTGTATTTTATCAAAACATTTTACATCGTCGTCGATACTAGCTCAACTTACGTAGTATCTTTCTTACTAAACGTAAACCTAACCTAAAGTGAAAATAAAAACGTGTTAAGATTCAACAGTAACACATACTAACAACTTTATTACGCAGAGTAAAATACAAGTTGCCAACAAAAGTGAATCGATGAAAATAACCTAACATAAATGAATTAACAGCCCGATGATTAATTTGTTTGCTACGAACTCGTAGACCGTCTACGAGCTACGTAGCTCGAGCTACGGCGTAGCGTTTCACTTTCGAGCGGAAAATAGCGAATAAAACTTTTTAGATTCAGTGCAAGCGATTCGTCGTGTTCCGGCATGATGTCTGGTGTAGCCGTACGGAGGACGGGTCTGAGCAGTTGTGTTGCGATGTGTGCCGGGTACGATGTGCCTAATGTTGTTGTGTCGGAAGTTTGGTCATGGAGCGTCTCCAGATCAATCACCCTCTGGGCCAGCATCGTTGGTAGTGTTGATGGGTTAAACATTACATCACCTCGCTCAACTGCCGTCCTCCTTCCTATTCACTCAGTTTTTTTGAGTGAATAGGCTTAATAAGCTAGTGCGCTTTACCATCAACGATTGCATCACTGCTTACCATCAGGCGGGATTGCAGTCAAGCACTAGTTTATAACTAATAAAAAAAAATGCAACTACGGGTAGTTCCAGGACAAAGGATATTAAAATATAGGGCATTTTATATATTTTTCTCCATGGGAATAAAATCTCTCTGACCATTATAGAAAGGGAAGGTATTGCCATTGCGTCATTTAGGTCATTAGTACGATAGTACTTTAATAGTGTGACAAGGTCGTAAGCTTTTTTTATATTCCGTGCTTCGGAAATTGGAAACATTAAAAGTAGTCTTACAATTTAATTAAAGTGCATGCATTTAAATTGTGCTGTTATTTTTTATGGGTTGTAACTTGTGAATACTTTGTAGAATAGTAATTACATTATAATGATGAAATTAATGTTTCGGACGAAAATAATTAAACATTTATTAGTCTGCTTATCCGTCTTCTTTTATATTAAAAATATTCAATTATATTATATGTACGATGATAGGTGTACACCATTCGCTTAAAATATTATTTATTATGTATTTTCAATTTAACGGTTCGCAGATTATTTACTTATGGCAAATAATAGAAGTATATTTACTACAAACAAAAAATATTTGAAATATTTTAAATACTTCCAGTTACTACCTATTTCATATCATTCCAACCATTTCCCTAATCACATTTATTTTTATCGACTAAATTTCTATAAAATAAGTTATTTGAGAACTCAATCTAGCACCTCATAAGTACTATATTTTAATTGTATGTACTGCACTTTATTCCATCGAAAATTCATGTCAATACATATTCATATGTATGTTCATGTCATGTAATTTTATGTTATTCAAATACTAGAAAAAAAAAGATAGATCTTAGCGATAAGACTGCCTACTGTGTCACACTTTTAAATCTTCAAATTTATTTACTTCATATTAATGTATTCTATTTCATTATATATATATGTGTGTACGTCGTGGTGGCCTAGTGGTTAAAACACCAGCCTCTCAATTATGAGTGTGCGGGTTCGATTTCAGGTCAGGCAAGTACCAATGTAACTTTTCTAAAAGTTATATGTACTTTCTAAGTATATCTTGGACACCAATGACTGCAGGTGAAGGAAAACATCTTGAGGAAATCTGGATTTTATACGTCTGAAATCACCAACCCGCATTGAGCAAGCGAGGTGATTACGCTCAATCCTTCTCTGTATGAGAGGAGACCTGTGCCCAGCAGTGGGACGATAAAAGGTTGATGATGATGATGATGATATGTAAGTACTAGAATCTGGCGTTTTGTCTCCATGAAATTATCGACTGCCCGCGCTGTTTCGCTTAGCATTCTTTCTGACCTCTCTTGTTTTTGCTCAGTTCCCTATAGCATTAGCGTGATTTTGAATAACCTATAACATGCCTTAAGAGGGAACTCCAGTAGTGCTAACTCTATACAAACGTATTCCGCTGTTTTCTTCATGGATAATGCTTTTAGAGCAATCAATTTTTATCTACAGTTTCACACCGTGGTTATACGTGCCCCTATCATTTGATTTTTTTCCGAAACTTAATTAATAAAAGAAATACGATACTTCAAAATCGCGGGAAATAACCCATTTTTACTGTGATGTTCAGATGACTATTAGACAAACTTGATAAGTTTTTGACAAAAAAAAAAAATCCCTAAATTTTGATATAAAAATAATTTAGATCTGTCGTGTTTTGAAAAAGAAAACAGCGGAATACGAAACGTCTTTTGGGCAACGTTTTTGTAGGTAAAATCAGCCTGAGCTGCAACTGTCCTTTTCGACTTTACCAGGAGAGGTTGGAAGAAGCGCGACTGCAGTAGTTTCTTCAATTACCTATTTTCCAAATTCCTCGGCAATAAGGTTAACAAAAAGAAAAAGATTCTCTCGCATACGGCTGACAGTTGCAGAAATTAGCAAATTGATACAAAAGTCATTCTTAAACCCTTTAGTTTTATTGTGTTAGTATGGATTCTGACCCATTTACCAAATGACCATAAACAATCAACTCAACAGATCCACGATACATGCTCATAATAGAGAATATACCATAAGTTTAATTTTTAAACGCGTCCGGTCCGCACCGGCTGTAAACCTCTTAAATTACGCTAGAGGGCGCCCTTCGCGCATTTTAATTGGTCCATGTTAATATTATAGACGACGTTATTTCGTAATTTAACTGGTTCAGTACTGTGGAACGTGTATAGGGTCCACGTGTAAGCGGGTTTGTTTTGTTTTTTGGGTACATTTTGTGCTTAATACGCCGCTATGATCAATATTTTGGCCGTTATGTTGGTAGTACCTACAGTACATACGGATGGGGACCATGTTTCATCAGGAATAGTAAAGTGGCTCGCCTGCTAAACTTCGACTAAGACTGATATTTTTCTAATCTTGGCTAGACCAATTTCTAGACTAGAGACAAAAGAAATAATAAATAAATTTGATAATGTTTCTAAAAATAAATATTAGCAATTATAATAAATGGTGTAGAAATCAGCAGTTAGTCTGGCAAAGCAGACCCCAGACTGAAAGCCCAAAGCTGATAAAGTTTCGGATGCGACTGGGGTTAACGCTGAGATGATGATGATGATAATAAATGGTGTACTATAGGTTCACCTCTAAGTTTCTTTGCTTTGTTTGTTTGTAAGCGTTGTCACTAGAGGGGTAATCCTTGTAATTTTAAAAACATTCACAGTGTAATCTCTAAAATCATTCACAGTGTAAAATGACAGAGGGATAGACAGAGAGCCCCCTAGGATCAGAAAGTGATGGAGGGGAAATACCAGGATCGGTGGGATCGTCACACGATTACTGCTGGCTTGTGTAAAGTGATTGTCACCTGAATATTTATAGCAGAAAAATTTATAATATTATAATTGACATATAATTATATTACATATTATGTTTATGTCGTGGTGGCCTAGTGGTTAAAACACCAGCTTCTCAAGTATGAGAGTGCGGGTTCGATTCCAGACCAGGCAGGTAGTAATGTAATTTTTCTAAGTTATATGTACTTTCTAAGTATATCTTGTATACTAATGACTGATTGGATCTGAGTGAGAAAGGTGAAGGAAAAGACGTTGAGGAAACCTGGACTTTATAAGTCTGAAATCGCCAACCCGCATTGAGTAAGCGTGGTGATTACGCTCAATCCTTCTCTGTATGCGGACATTATAAATATTGGTATTTTGCTTCATGTTTCCGCGAGCCCAAACTTCGAAGATATGTGACGTCTATCAATCCGCACTAGGCCAGTGTGGTAGATTACGGCCCACTCTTTCTCACGCCTCCCATGCATGACAGAGAAGACCTGTATCCAACAGTACAGTCAATAGTCCACCATAACAGTAGGAACATTATAGGCTGATTATGTGACAGTTCGTCCTTAAAAAAATTTTGTCAAATTTACTTCTGACAAAGTAAAATTTAAATTGACTTCTGACAGATTTTTTATGGACGAATTGTCTTATTCCACGAATAAAACCTTTTCGAATGTTACCAACAACCATAGTGTAAACTACTCTATAACCCTACAGTGCGTGTCAAGTAAGTTTAAGAAACCTACCTTCTCAGGATAGGGGAGGTTAAAATGAGTTCTGTTTATACAATGGTTTCCTCGTTGTTTCGAATAAAAATATGGAGTACACGCAATCGCATGACGGAAGGCTGCTCCGATATTTCGGCATTAAAAATGTCGAATAACGAGGGTTGTTCTGTCAGGTGTAAAGTGAATTAGGAAAATGTTGAGTTTTAACTGTTATTATTATAATATGAGGCAAGCTTTAGTGTAAATTTTCGTGGTTTATTTAATTGAATATTATGTAAACTTCTTCGTTACTGCCTGTTTAAATATTTTTTTTTATATATATATTTTTTTATTTTTATTAATAATAAACTAGTGCTTGACTGCAATCCCGCCTGATGGTAAGCAGTGATGCGATCGTTGATGGTAAAGCGCACTAGTTTATTAAGCCTATTATATAATAGGAAGGATGATGGCAGTTGAGCGAGGTGCTGCAATGTTAAACCCAAGACCAACACGACTAACGATGCTGCACCAGAGGGAGATTGATTTGGAGACTCTCCACGATAAAACTCCCGACACAACAACATTTGGCGCATCGTACCCGGCACACATCGCAACACAACTGCTCAGACCCGTCCTCTGTACGGCTTCACCAGACATCATCCCGGAACACGACGAATCGATTGGCAGGAAGACCTTGTCTGGTGGGTGGTAACTTCTGCCGGCCAGCCGATGTTATGGTCTACCACCGAGAAGCCCTGATATCCTGTAAAAATCTCACCGTGAGAATATGGTGACTTTAAAGGGAATTAGCAATACCGTCAATCCCTCGATCTTAGGAAGTCAGGTGGAATACACTCACGTATGACAGCTGACTTCTCGCTCATTTAATTTATATTTTTGATTTGGTATTTTAACAGACTGATGTCAGGTCTTTGTTTTTTCAATATGTATTTTTTTTTCGTTATAGAACCTGGAACACAGGAGAAGAGATTTCAACTTCAACCCTTGATCAATGGCCCCTGTGGAATAGATACCAAAATTTTGCTAATAACACGTGTATCTAATTATAGAAACTCTTTGAAAAATTTATTTCGCAATAATGGCGGATATCGCTAATTACAGTCGAAAAAGACGGCCGCGTGAACTGTCTACGAGGGAGGTTTGAGGCAAAGTCAATCAGAGGCAAGTCGATGTAGCCAATATGCTGCGATATTTCAATGTTATTTATGAATAATTTAATGAATGCACTTTTTACTACATAAATCACGCGATTTTATTTAGTAAACGACACTATAAATTATTTGAAGGTTCAATGAAAAATGAGCGTGACACTCATTTTAGCTTCCCAGTAGTAGCCAGCCTGTTGGTGTTCTATAGGATGACTTTTGGAGAGTGTGCGGGGGAATTGCATGACTTAATTCCCCTATCTCTGTTTCATCGGACGACCCGTCGTACGGCGAGTATCAACCCTTACGTTGCTGACACCACTATGATCCAGACAAAGTTGACATACAGAGGTTTTAATAGCGCATACATTGAGGGACTGGAACAATTTGCCAGCGGCGGTGTTTCCTTCAAACTACAATTTAATTGTTTTCGAGGCTAGAGTGAATAGGCTCCTAATAAACTAGCGCATTTTACCATCAAAAATTGCACCACTGCGTACCATCAGGCGAGATTACGGTGAAGGACTAGTTTGTACTCAGATCTTAATTTTGTCCTAGGTATCTTTATGTATTTTATTGTGTGTACTTATATTATTGTGTAAATAATAAAACAAATAAATAAATAAAAGAACATAAAAACAGGTATTTTTATCCACAATATTAATAATTTACGTGATACAGAGTAGAGGAAACGAAGATACATTGATACAAATATACACACATCAAAAGTGTCTAGGGATCAAGCATTTTTATGCGGATTTCTTGAGATTGAGATGTGGCTTTGTAATAAATTTATGATTTTATAAATTTATATGGATCCTTTTTGGTGCATTTCATAATTTGAATCAGGAACTGTGAATCAAATTCGAGTAAAAGATGAAAATCAGCTGTCAATATTTTCCCTATAAAAAACATACAACGCATTGAAGACATTATTAGTGCTACTGTTTCCCTACTACTGATTAAAACCAACGTTATTATGGAGCGGCGACGTCATTTAAGCAGGGAAGAAATGCTCAGAGCCGTGGGAATGATAGAAGCTGGTTCCTGGCAACGTACTGTGGCTTTAGCTCTGAATACAAGTCAGAGTGTTATCAGTCGACTTTGGACACGTTACCGAAGCACTGGTACCGTGGCTGAGCGCCATGGAGGACGGTATCGCTGCACCACACGGAGACAAGACCGATACATTCAAACCTTAACTCGAAGAGCTCCAACAATAACCGCCATGATGTTAGCCGTGAGGCTTCATCACTCTTCAGGGAACTTAATTAGCGACCAAACAGTCAGAAACCGCTTGCATGAAGTGAACCTTCATTCCCGAAGACCGCTACGGGTACCACCTATAGCAATGCACAATCGTAGGATTCGATATCAATGGGCTCTTGAACACAGAAATTGGGCAGAAGAACAATGGCGTTTCGTGTGCTTTTCTGATGAGTCTCGTTTTGGCATGAGACCGGATACAAGACGTATACGACACTGGAGAACCCCTGGACGCCAACAGCGATTAAAATCCTGCCAGGAAGTCCATCCTTATAGTGGTGGAACCATCATGGTATGGGCGGGTATTTGGACCGGCGGAAGAACTGAGTTGATTTGGATCAGAGGCAACCTCAACGCTCAAATTTATGCTGAAACGATTGTATCAGACGTCATCGTTCCTCTACAAGTGCAAATCGGTCCTTTATTTCAGTTAATGCATGATAATGCACGACCGCACACCGCAAGAGTTGTAAGACAGACTCTCGCCGCAGCTAACATCAATGTCCTGCCCTGGCCTGCTCAGGCGCCAGACTTGAACCCGATTGAGCATGCATGGGATATGCTACAGAGAAGAGCTCTGCCGAATATGGAGGGTATCCAGTCGCAAGAAGACCTTTTTTGTTGTTGCAACGAACATGGGCGGCCATTCCACAGCGTGATTTGGATGAACTCATTTTGAGTATGCCAAACCGATGTTCTTGTGTTGTTAGTGTTCGCGGTAGAAACACGGATTATTAATTGTTTAAGTTACCCAATAAAATTTTTAGAGAAAACTGTTATTTCAGTCTTTTTTTCGAACTTTTGTGTTAGTGGTTCAAATGTCAAATATCCCTTTATTAGGAAAATGGCAAATTTCTTTATTAATGCAAAGGTGACTTGGTTTATCGTTACTGTGACAAACGAAAACACTTTATTTGATGAATCCTTAAAGAAAATTTTAATTAATATCAATCAGGAGAAAAGTTATTGCAAAAATATATGTTGATCCCTAGACACTTTTGATGTGTGTATTTTCGACCCTTTCGCAAGGATATGGGAATGTTTAGGAGTTATGAGGAATGATAATTCAAGGTGGGAGTTGTACATGGGAAAAGGGTGTAAGGTATAGTAGTTATAGACATCTGCTTGGACTGTTGGTACTGACATAATAAAAGTTATTTGTTTGCCCTTTACATAAGCTTTTATATCAATACAATGTTCTATGTTAACTAAATTTCTGATGGTTACAGGGAATGCTAACTTATCTATTTTCTCTATGTCTATAAGAATGTTAAATAGTTCGGATGTATTCAGTATAGACTGATGTAATACATTCACTCTACTGAATGCTACTGCTGTCTCCACTTCATCTAAGCGGGTTAATAATATTTGAAAATTATGAATTAACATGTCATATGTATTTATAATCAAGTTTTTACTCCTTTGAAATTGGGTGTTATTTAAAATTTCTTCTATTTCCTTAATAGTTTTGTCCAGTATGATAAAGTTGTTTCTTGTTGAATTTGTAAAGTTATTAAATGTATCAATTATACTTCATATCACTCCCGAAGATGATTACCAATTTACATGCAGCAGTACGTAGTATGGTGCCGTCCTTGTCACACTTTAAAGACTTTTCATAAAGAAAAGAAAAAAAAATATTCAAATACCCGCTCATCGACCCCACTCCGGTCTCACTGTCCTATGTTCATTACGTTTTTTTTTGCTTTCCGAGTCACACGCATCATTTTGTGCAAAAAATTACCGTTGCGACTAAGTTGTTTCCAGATTGTCCAATCTGATTTTGCGTAATCATGGTGAAGAAAAGTTCACGTTCGAAAGATATTGATGATTATACCTAGTGGTTTATTTAAGAAATTAAAGAAATTAGAGAAAAAGTGAAACATAAATCTAGATTGAGATTGCCTTCAACGTCATCCTAAAGTGATCAGGTTAAGCGTGATACTCACCAAGAGGAAGTTATTGAAAGTAAGTAGCCTAATCTGTAGTTGCTAATATAGATGTCTAGTAGGTACCTACAATGCGCAAGCGCCTGCCGCCACGCGCCGCCCGTCAGGCGCCACTCTGTCGGCCTCGGGTACCTACCGGTACGATCCTGCGTTGCCGCTGTCACAGCACCGCTTAAAATTGTTTTTTTATCTACCATTTTATTAACTTTATATAACAAAGGTTTTATGTACCTAAATCATGAAACAAGTTTTATTGGTACTAAGTATATTTAAACTAGTTATTAGATTGTAATAAGCAAAGATTAATCGAACTATAAAATGTATGTATTTGTATAAGTAGCTAGGCATTAAATGTATGAACGTAACGTAACGTCTTTATTAAATCGCGATATTGTTACCTATAAACATCGCTCGGCGTAAACTGCCTATGAGCGTTGACCTACCTATTTTTTTGTTTTTTATTTACTTCGTGTATATTGCGCCTAAGTCTTATAAAAGTACTTACCTAATGTGCTCCGCGTAAATCGTGTCTGAGCGTAAAGTACTTGCACACCTTGCTCCGCGTAAATCGCGTGTCTGAGCGTAAAGTACTTGCTCACCTTGCTCCGCGTAAATCGCGTCTGAGCGTAAAGTACTTGCATACTTTGCTCCGCGTCAATCGCGTCTGAGCATAAAGTGCCTACTTGTATACCTTGCTCCGCGTAAATCGCGTCCGAGCAAAAAGTACTTGCATACCTTGCTCCGCGTAAATCGCGTCCGAGCATAAATTACTTGCATACCTTGCTCCGCGTAAATCGCGTCTGAGCGTAAAGTACTTATCCCAACTTGCTTCGCATAAGTCGCATCTGAACGGAAAGTGCTTGCATAGCTTGCTCCGCGTAAATCGCGTCTGAGCCTGGATTACCTATTTACATCCGCGTTAATCGCGTTGCATTACTAGAATGGCTACCAATATGGTTATTATAAAGATTTTGCTTGCTATTTGCTATAAAAGAGAGATTCTTGATATGTTAGGAGATGATCCTTCCTTGGATAAAAGTTTTGGTGAAACCTTACATGAAGACATTGCATCCAGGTGCGAGCACACAAGTAAAGAAAAGCGAGCTGATCGAATAAAAGAATATTTGCCTCCAGAAAACTGTCCTCACCTAAAAGACCCGGCGTAGAATCTCGAGATCAAAGCTGCGCTTACAAAAACAATTAATAAGAGAGATGTTTACAGCCAAAGTCACCAGAATCAGCTTGGTAGTGGTCTGGCTGCACTCGGAAAAGCGATCATTAGAGCTCTAAAAATAAAACAGATTTCCGAGATATCATAAAGCCACTCAGTGATGCAGCTAAACTTTTTGTGATATACACTATAAAGAATCTCTCTCAGGACGGTTTGCCGCTATAAATACTCTAAATAAGCAAACCCGACGTACTATAAGAAATACGCAAATAGACAATTTTTTATATTTGGTTCGGAGTTGGCCGAACACTTGAAATCGTCCAAAACTATATCAAAATCTAGTATGGAACTACGCCTTCGTATGCCAGCAGTGCGACCTGCCATTAAAACACAGCACGCGCTCTAATCTGGTCCATCCATATCAGCGCGTCGAGGGGCTTTAAACGCGAGGGGGGCGCCGCGGACTGCCGCCGCCGGGCCGCGAGCGTATCCGCCCCACTAGACGGCCCGACAGCCGCTGTTGCACAACCGCAACCCGATGCACACCAGGAGCCACACACGGTACCGCTCAAGGAGGAACTGACTTCAGAACCAGAGGTACACTCATCAACTGTCGGCAGATTGCAGTTTTATTATAATTATTGGTGTACTATTACGAATGACTCCAATATTCTGTCTTGGGGTCAAGGTTATAAAATTCCCTTTAAGGAGGAACCCGTACAAAAAATAATACCTAAAAATGACCGATTTTCTTCTTGTGAATCTAAAATAATCCAAGAATCTGTACTTAAACATCTTGATCCAAAATATATTTCATTATGCAGCCCCTGTGATGATCAGTTTTTTTGTCGCCCGTATTCACAGTTCTAAAACCGAATGGTGAACATCATTTTATACTAAATTTAAAGGAACTAAATAAATTCATCAAAGTGGAGTATTTTAAAATGGAGCATTACCGTACTGCACTAAAGCTCCTAGACCAAAATTAATTTATGGCTACATTTGATTTAAAGGATGCTTAGGCTCACTTTTTGATAACAATTAATAATGAAGAACGTAAAAAGCTACGCTTTTATTGGAATTCACAACTTTGAGTTTAATGTTCTGCCATTTGAGCTTTGCACTGCTCCACTTGTTTTCACAAAGCTACTAAAACCTGAATTACAATCTCTACGTTCGGACGGCTAAATGTCGGTTAATTACCTATACGATTTTTTATGTATTGGCTCTAACAGTGAGTGCGTTGGAATGTTACTGCTACAAGAGAAATATTAGAATCATTTGGACTCCTAATAAATAATTTAAAAAGGACCAGTTGACACGAAAATTCGCATTAATAACGCAGTCAGGTCTTTTTCACAAACGAAAATGTGCAGAATAAGACAACTTGTGGAATTTCTAGGACTTTTGACATCAGCATGCCCAGCCGTACAGTACGGATGGGTGTATACTAGGCAAAAAGAACGCGACAAATTCTTAGCTTTAAACTATTCTGATAATTATAATAAGCGTATGGTTTTGCCTAGCTGTCTACAGCCAGATTTTAAATGGTGGAGTGACAATATTGAAACAAGCTATTCATCTATTCAAAGTAATGATTATTTACTAGAAATATTTTGCGATGCATCTCGTACAGATTGGCGAGTACCATGTAACAGCGAAATACCTGGTGGTAATTGGAGTGCAAGAGAGATTAAAAATCATATTAACTTCTTAGAACTAAAAGCTGCCTTTTATGCGATAAAAATGTTTGGCTCTCATTTAAGTAATTGCAATTTCCTTCTCAAAATAGATAATACAACATCCATTGCTTACATTAATAAATTGGGAGGAATACAACACACTCGCTTAAACGATCTTACACGACATATGGAAGTGTTTTGAAAAGTGTAGAATTTTCATATTTGCGATATATTCAATCTAGCGATGTTGATGCAGATCGCGCTTCACACTAATAGTCCATCGATACCGAGTGGCAACTAGCTGACTACGCGTTTTCTGAAATTTGAGCTAAGTTTAGCACCCCCCATTTTGATCTCTTCGCAAGCATACAGAATCATAAGTGTGACAGGTATGCTTCGTGGAAGATTGATCCGCAGTCAGAAGGTGTTTATGCATTTACGTTTAAATGGACAGACATAATATATTTTTACGCATTTTCACCATTTTGCCTTATTACAAAAGTTCCTCACAAATTCGTAAATGATAAAGCCGAAGGCATTTTTGTGTTTTCCTACCGGCCCTCACAGCCGTGGATTCCGCTATATCGAAAACTACTTGTGTCACAAGAAATATTTTTTGAGCCGAATACTAAGCTAATGCATTCTCCTTTCAGAGAAGCACACTCACTGTATAAGCCTTACCCTGGTGGCAGCTATATTATCCGGCAGTCGTTTATTGAACGTGGCGTACCAGTATCGTCACTAGATTTACTCATGGCTTCGCTAGCCCAAAATACACTATCTCTGTATAATTCCTTATTAAAATTTTGGTTGGAGTTTGATCAACAAAAAACATTGCAGTTTCTGGATTGACGGTATGTCTGGCAATAGAACATTTTTTGTCAGATAGGCATAATGCTGGGGCTAGCTATAGTACTTTAAATACCACGAGATCCACTTTAACGTTGGTTCGGGGTAATTCAATAATGAAAACTGATTATGTGAATAGATTATTGAAAGGTTCTTTTAGACTAAATCCTCCTACTCCTAAATATGATACAATATGGGATAGCTCTGTGGTTTTAAATTATTTAAGTGATTATTATCCTTATGATAATGTGAGCCTTAATGCTTTATCATATAAAACTGTCGCTTTGATTGCCATTGTGTCAACTCAGAGAATTTCAACTCTTAGCTTAATCAAAAATAATAATATTACTGAAAGTAATGATTCAATTGTATTTAAAAAAAATACTGACTTAATTATATCGTCAAGACCCTGCGCTTACCAACCCCTGATCAGACTGCCTTTTTTAAAGAGAACCGTAATATATGTCCAGCCATCGTATCGAAAGCATACTTAGATAAAACAAGATCTATTAGAAACACTGAGACAAATAATTTATTCATAAGTTTTCGTAAACTTCACAGGAAAATTGGCCTTCAAACTTTATCCCACAGGGTAAAGGATACTCTCCAAAGAAGCGCTGTGGACGTGTCAATGTTGGTGCACATAGCACAAGGCACGCGGCGTACATCAGTTCAGTCTGCAGGCGGTTCGAAGGGCTGTGGGCTGGACTAATATCTCTAATATTTTTCAAACGTATAATAATAGAGAAACTATTGAATCGATAGGAAATCGCCTCCTAAATTCATTGTTTACTTAATTGTATGAATTTTTATTCTTATTTACTGTTAACACAAAAACTGCAGTTTGCTAGTAAATATTGCAAATCAATTGTTTATAAATTTGTTTAATCATTACCATTTCGAAACAAAAAAGAAAAATCTGTATAAATTTTTTACACTCTAAACATCTGCATGTAAATTGGTAATCATCTTCGGGAGTGATATGAAGTATAATTTAGAATTAAACGAACTTACCTTGTGAAGTTCGATTCTAATTATACGAAGATCACGAACCGAAGATGATTACAACAACCCTCCCGGCCCTAAAGCCCAATATTTTTCTTATTTGGTTAGACTAGCCCTAAAACGTAATGAACATAGGACAGTGAGACCGGAGTGGGGTCGATGAGCGGGTATTTGAATATTTTTTTTCTTTTCTTTATGAAAAGTCTTTAAAGTGTGACAAGGACGGCACCATACTACGTACTGCTGCATGTAAATTGGTAATCATCTTCGGTTCGTGATCTTCGTATAATTAGAATCGAACTTCACAAGGTAAGTTCGTTTAATTCTAAATTATTTCGGAAATTAAAGTAATTTTGTTCATCGTTACATTTTGTTGTGATTGTAGACTGTTTATCAAGTTATCATATCTAGTAGCATCATCATTGTCTAAATTTCCAGTAATTGCTTTAATTATTGATCCAATTGGATTGATAAGTCCCCTTTTAATTCTTATGTTTGGGATTAACTGATAATATCGTTCTATAGTTATGTTCATTATATATTGGGTTTGCAATTCAGCATCAACAAGGCTACCGTCTAAAATGTATGTATCTAATTTATCCTTCATATAATTGGTTATATCGTAATACTTTCCTATGTTGTACTCTAAATTCTTATGAACTAAATTTAAGTCTAATATCTTAATTATATTCCAGTTATAAAGGCTTAGCGAAGCTTGGCCTTCTTTAACGGGGAGTATTCCTGGATTATCTTCAATCCTTTGAAGTTGAAGGGCCAGGTTCAGGGTTGCTTGCATCACTATCACGAGGGCGAACCTGTGGAGGACGCTTTATGTCTTTAATCGGTATTTTCTTTATTTTACGGGCTTTATTTGCTACTGTTACGGTATTTCTATTAACTTTATCTACTACTGTTGCCTTTTGGTATCTAGGCTTATCTTTACTACGTCTTGTATTAACTCCTTTCATATAAATGTTGTCGCCTGTTTTGATGTCAAATTGTTTTTCTCCTCCGCGTTTCTCTATTATTTTTTCTTTAGATTGTAACATTTTATTTGTTAAATAGTTATAAAGGTATTTGGTACGTTTAACGTGATCGGTTACTAATTGTTGGGTATAATTTTTATCAAAGTTTACTGCAAAAATGCTCGAAGCGTCAGTATGTCCAAAGACTACTTCAAATGGAGTTAAACCAGTAGTTGAATGGATCGATTGGTTATATGACATGACAGCGTAAGTCATGACAGATGCGGCGTCGGTAATCTTTCTTTCATATTTTGCTAGTCTATAAATTTCTATGATAGTTGAATGGAATCTTTCGACAAGTCCCATAGAATTTGGATTATGTGGTGTACCTATGTGTAGATCTATTTTATAAAAGTTTAACATTTCTTTTAAGAGGTTATTATTAAATTCAGATCCAGGATCGGCACTGATCTTTTGAGGGACACCATAAATAGAAAAATATTTTAATAGTGCTCTAATAACTTCTGGTGTGGACCTGTTTGATATTTCAATCGCTTGTCCTAGTTTACTAAATGCGTCTATAATAGTAAGGAAATAGGTTCCTTCTATAGAAAATATATCCATAAAAATTTCTTGAAAAGGTTTATTTTGTGTTTGAGTTAATTGCAGTTCAGGTTTTAAAGGTTTTCTATCGTATTTCATTTGTTTGCACAGATCACAAGAGTTAATTATACTAGCTACGGTTTGTTCTAAGCTATTCCAATAGTATGTTCTTTTTAAATGGGCTATGGTTTCTTTGATACCACGATGACATGTTTTTCCGATATGATATTTCGTTATTATTTCTCGTTGTTCGTTTTCGTCTTCTACATAAATAACTCTTTCAGTGCACTCATAAATGCTTATTGCGTCTTTTTTAAAGAGATTTATTATTATTTTTGAAAACTGTTGTCGATGGCGTTGGTCTTCAAAATAAATATAATATTTAATTTTCGGACGGATATATTTTTTTAAGAAATCCTTGATTAAATCCGGTTTGTTTATTGGTATGTGTACTTCAAATACTTTCTGTTTATTTCTGGATAAATTTTTAACACTATACTCATTTTTATACCAAGTGTATACTAGTATTTGATTCGGTTTCGTATCTATGGCTTCCTTTAATATCGGAATATCAGAGGAATCAGTGTTTTCTTCTGAATGAACTGTTGCTAAGGAAGGAGAGTCTGCTCTTTCCGAGGCTGTAATCGTTTCACTACCTATCGATGGAATCGAATAAGGTGATCTAGGTCTACCTTTAGAAACGCTGGATGAAACTGTAATATTATCACCTTCATCTGATGAGATGACAATGGTTTTTGAGCTATCTGTATTGACTATCATTGATACATCATCTAAAGCATTGACTTTTATTCTGGATAGTGCATCTGCATTACCGTTTTGTTTACCGGGTTTGTATTTAATTTCGTAATCGAATTCAGAAAGTCTAAGTCTCCATCTATTGAGTCTGCTTCCGGGCTCTTTTATAGAGTTTAACCAAACTAATGGTCTATGATCACTTAAGATAGTAAATTTTTTACCATACAGATAGGGTCTAAAATGTTTACATGCCCAAACAACTGCTAATAGTTCCTTTTCTATGGCACTATAGCGCGTTTCGGCATCGTTGAGAGTTCTACTCGCGAAAGCTATAGGTTTGTCACTGCCAACGGGACCTTGAGATAGGACCGCTCCTAGTGCAAAGTTAGATGCGTCGGTTGTTAAGAGGAAAGGCTTGTCAAAGTCTGGAAATTGTAATAATGGTGCATTGGTTAATAACTCCTTGCACTTTTTGAATGCATTTATGTATTCCTTAGTTATTGTAACTTTATTTTTCTTTTTAAGGCAGTTAGTTAAGGGTTGTGTTATTTTAGAGAAGTCTTTAATGAATTTACGGTAGTATCCTACTAAACCTAGGAAACTTTTAATTTCCGTCGGTGTTCTAGGCAAAGGGAATTTTAGGACTGCTTCAATTTTGTCGTTATTTGGTTTAAGACCATCCTTTGTTATTGTATGTCCTAGATATAACACTTCCTTTTTTAGAAATTCGCATTTATCTAGAGTGGCTTTAAGATTTGTTTGTCTAAGTCTATCAAATATTTTCCTGAGCTTATCTATGTGTTCTTGAAGGCTGGTTGAATACACAATTATGTCATCTAAATATACTAAACAATGTATGCCTTGTAGTCCGCGGAGCACATTGTCCATTGCACGTTGGAAAGTTGCTGGGGCTGTCTTTAAGCCAAAGGGCATTCGAGTAAATTCATAATGTCCTGATTGTGTTGTAAATGCAGTTTTAGGTTGATCGTCCTTTTCGACCTCCAATTGATGATAACCGCTAGCTAGGTCTATTGTAGAAAAGTAAGAGGCTTTTCCTAACCTATCAAACAAGTCTGTTATATTGGGTAATGGGTATTTGTCGTCTATTGTTATTTCGTTGAGTCTCCTATAATCTATGACCATTCTAAATTTTTGTTCACCCGAGGAGTCCATTTTCTTTGGGACTAGATGAACCGGGGCACTCCAAGGTGAGTGTGATTCTGTTATAATATTGTTTTTTAATAGTTTATTGACTTGTTGCTGTATTTCTTGGTTTTGGCTAATAGGGTGTCTATATGGGCGTATGTATATTGGATCTTCATTCTTAGTACGGATTTTATGTTTGACCTGGTTTGTAAAAGACAGAGGTACTTGTTCGCAGTGGAAGATGTCCTTATATTCTGCACACAAGTTTGATATTAAAGATTTTTCTTCTATATTGAGGTGATCAAGGCGTAATTTACTTAAGTTTTCATGAAGTAATCTGTCAATATTTAAATTGTTTAATTTATTTACTATGCAACTATTTGGTAATTCTTGTTCTATGTTAAATACAGTAAATGGCTTTTCAAATGTTATAGACATTTCAGTATCAGTGGTGTTCTGAATGACTGTTTGAGCTAAAGAGTCTACGCAGTTGACTAAGGCATCAGGCATGCGAACTCCTGGACAGAATTCGACGTGGTTTAAGATTGCAGTGCCATTGTCTAACATTGTTGGTACCTTTACGCGTGTTTCTGATCTAGGTGGTATTATTATCTGGTAAAATGGATTATATAAAATTGGGATGTCGGTAGTACTTGTCCTCAACACCTGATTTTTCATATCTATATTAGCTTCTAACCTTTTTAATAAGTCTGAGCCAATAAGACCGTTATATTGTGGATCTACTGTGTAAATATAGAACTTGTGATAGATATCTGCATTGAATGTATCTGTTAAAGGGGTGTATGCAACTTCGCTATGCTTGCTACGTCCGTGAGTACTAATGACTTCGAATGGTTCTACATCTATATAGTACTTAAAGAATTGGTCGGCTAGTTCTTCATTAATAAATGACCGTGAACTTCCTGTATCTATTAGAAAAATTGCATCTATCTCCGGTAAATAGATATGTGGTAGTCTAAGACCATTATAGTTTAATTATATTATTTCGGCTGGTCCGTTACAGAGGCTTCTGTTGGAAAATTTTCATTTTCTGATTCGTTTTGTACGCAGTTTAGTTGATTATTATCTTCCTCTGGAATTGCTACACACTGGTTATCTTCGCAAGAACATAGTTGGTCATAGTTAACGTCACAATTAGTGGATTCATCTAACATATTATTTTGTACCGTTCTCATGGAAACATCGGTGTTTTGTCTGAGTGATTGGTTGTTAACACCAAAACGAAATTGTTGATTTGGATTGGCTTTGAAAAAACCTGAATTTTTATAATTATTCATTGTCCGTGGAAGTTGTTGTGGTTGATGAGGAATCTGGGGTTTTTGATTTTGATTTTGTGTTTGTGGTTTAGGTGCTTGCGGATGAAAACCACATCTTTGGTTACCATGATTATGATTCGGGGTAAAGTTTGGTTTAAAAGGTTGTTGCGAATTATTGTTTGATGGAATACCGAACTTATGTTGAATTGGTGCCGTAAGGTTGGGTCTAGGGTTGTTTAAACTGGGATTATTATTGTTAGAGTTTGTTTTATTTTTATTTCGGGAGTTATATCGGGTTTGGAAATTAACTTCCTCGATAACGACACTTAATGCGGATTCTAATGTATTGCATTTATTTAATCTAACAAATTTTATCAAATCTTCCGGCAAGTTGTATAGAAAGACGTTGAGAGCTGTGTTATTATATATAATATATTTAGCTGCTTTTATACCTTCGTCAGTTAAGAGGTTTACTTTAGAAATTAGCGAGCTTCTTACGTTCTGTATACGGTGGCAAAAGTCTATATAAGATTCACCATGTTTAATTTTAAGGTTTTCTAATTCTATGCTTATACAAGCTTCTGATCTAGGGTCACCAAAATGTTGAACAAAGAGTTCTTTTAGATCTTCCCAAGTAGTAATATTTTCGCGTTCACTTATTAAAACGGCGGCTCTTCCTACTAACCTACTTGTTATACAGTGAAATAAATAAGTTTGTTGAGCTGAGTTGTTCTCTCCTCTGAAACTTCTAATAACATATTCACATTTAGAAATAAAAAGGTTTAATAACTTATCATCACCATCGAATCTGGGAATGATGCTTTGGATTTCCTTTGGGATAAGTTGAATATTCATTTTGTTAATATTTAAGGCAGACAATTAACGTATTTGGCGATTTTAGTCCAAATTACGCGACTTAATCTAAAAAATGTAAAATCACTAATGTTCGAGTAATTTTCACAAAGTAACAGATTGGCAATGTGAGTCCAATTTGTTATATTAAAACTAAATCTAGATTTGACAATTTTTGACCAAAAATAGATGAGTTACGTTATCGGCGATGTCTAGTCCAATAAATCGTAAGGAATATAGACAAGGGATGGGAGACAGTGCGAATAAGGGTCTACTCACAGTTTGCTCGATCCCATGCCGGTTCTTGTTCTGCTGCTGAGCTTGCGCCTTTTGACGAATTTATTTGTTAGGTTCTTTACAGACTAGAAGTCTATGCGACTAGGATGACGTTACGACCGATTTTTGTGTCTATTAACGATTACTTGTACGCGACTTGCTAATCCGACCCGGCTGCGCCAGTCAAATATGAGCGTTAGAGATTTATATTAAAAAATATTTATTTCAAAAATACACGTCTGCTCAGCATGAGCTTTACAATTATAATGATTAATATCGAACAAAATAAGAACGCTTAAATCTAAGTTACATATGCTTATATACTAAATGAAGGTTTGCTTGTGTGTTTGCGACTCACAAGAGGAATCTGCTAGGCGATGCTTATTGCTTTGTTTGTCACTGATTTCATAAGAATGAAACTTGAACTTAATGGCTACCCGGAGCAACTGGGTGGCATGTTATGATGTTGTGTCACTGTTACTATGCGAGGTAAGGGCTGGCTATGCATAACTACCTAATGCAATGTATATT